>JABSTT010004781.1:0-21819 GCA_013339685.2 Hyalomma asiaticum
GGTCATACAATTTTGCAGCTTAACAGCTCCATTGTGCGTGGAGTGCCTTCCTTTAGTGGTCTTGGTGCTGTATTTGAGCAACAGTTGTATTCGATAACACACGTGGAGTTGGTGATTGTAAGCTCTCTCGAGTGAACGGTGTCCTGCAAGTTGTTTTTTTTTTATCTTCCGGAAAAGAACTTCCTCTTTACAAATCGTTTTCTTATCATATATAAACTACTGTCATCTTTTATGGGGCATTACTACACTTTCAAACGTAAGTGCCCTGCGTAGACTACAAAAAAGTATGGACGTTGTATGGTAGATGTTCCTTACTTTACGCAAACTAGTCCTCTCTGCGAAAAATTGATCTTCGTGCCCTCGCCTAACATTTATGAAAATAAATTAGTCAGAAGTTATAAGAAGAACAATGCACCCTCCAACGTATTTCAAACCTGACACCTAAACGCAAATCTGTAAACTCAATGAGTTCTAAATAAGGGAATTACCCAGATCAGAGCGAATTATAGCTACGAAATGCTCCGTTCCGACTACGTTATCATTTAAACACAGAAAACACCTTATGACGCTTCACTTCCTGTGCTGTCATAAGCATGTGCTGCTACGCCAATACTGTAAAGGTTTTTGAGGCAGAGTGTCCTTCTTTTAAATTTTTTCTTTGTTTGGTTATACTATGGCGTTAAGTCCTGTGTACGCTGTTTCATGAATACTCCATATATTTTGTGACAAAGTTTACGTATGGAGAGCCGCCTGTATGTTATGAACAACGGAATATCTGAAAATTGCTCGATATCTGATCTTTGCATGCTTATTGCTATACTGGCAATAATTTCACGTTTCTCGTTGTGGTCATTCTATTTTATTTATTTGCATTATTGAAGTGTATTTACCATTTCGTTCTCTTGCTGCCTGACAATGGGGCATGGACTACATCAAGCCTTGCTGCCTTGTGTCCATAGTCCTCAGCATCGGATGTATGTTCGATAAAGGTGGACTTCATTGACATTGCGTCGCATGCCTTAGATGTCGTACTCTCAAGATGGTACGAAACAAGTGCCCCTGTCTGAATTGTAGTGTCAACAATGGCGTAAACATTCTCGGAGGTCAGTCATGTTTTGCTTTTTGTGCTATTTTTTATATGAAGGGAAATGACAATAAATAACGCAACCCGAATGTTCTTGAATAGACGCAGCAAGCCAAGGAGGCGAAAGAGCTGCCAGTCTTCGTAGTAACACTCGAAGTGTTACTGTACATCATTGCAGCTTAGATAATTTTTAAATGCGAAGCATTTCTTGGCGACGTTGAGTCACTACGACCGTTCTATTATCATCTATCTATCTATTATCTATCTATCTATCTATCTATCTATCTATCTATCTATCTATCTATCTATCTATCTGACTACGCCTCGTTGCTTTCCTAGTTTAGCTGTGTTACGATTGAAACGGCGCAAATACACTGTGGTGGTTCGTGGGCCCGGCTCAGACACAGACAGCTAGGTCATAGGAAGTGTAGTAAACGTCTGTCTTCGGCGCACAAGAAGGAAGCGACAACGACGAAGTGCGCGCGCTTGAGCACGCGGAACGTGAAGCGCGTTGGCTTCGGTGCTTTGGAACGCCGACGGCGGATCGAGCGTACCAGCGACCGAGCGGTGGCACGTTCGGCCAGGAGAACAGACGCACCGAGCTGGTGCCACAGACCAGCCGGGACGTACCGTGCGTTCTCCTGTGGCGAACAGGGTGCCTGGCCCTTAATTGCTGGCTGTTCCTGCGGTGGACGAGCGAGCGGGCCAGTACGAGCGGCTGGAGCAGTGGTGGGGCGGGACCATCTACCGACCCGTGGTCACGGTGCCACGCAGGTTCGAGTCCGGCACAACCACCTGCCGGAGCGTGGTCACGGTGCCGCGCAAGTTCCAGTGCCGCACAACCGCGTGCTGAGAGCGTGGTCACGGTGCCGCGTTGCTGTCTGGCGCAAGTGTTGCTGAGGGCGTGGCCTCGGTGCCACATCAGGGACATCGTACCCTGACGCGCTGCTGAGCGGGTACCAAGATCTGCCTGTGAGCTCGCATACAGCTCATCGTGCCTCTGCTGAGGTCACCGTGCTCCGCTTCTAGTACTGTGAGTGGTGTCGACGGACCTCTGACGTCACGTCAGGCAGGACGCGCGGCGGTTACTCGCGTGAACATAGGTTTCGGAGTGCGTTATTCGTATTGTTTTGTTTGTCCGTTTGGAATTGTGTGTATGTGCTGTCTCGTCCTGTCGATAAATGTTTCCTTGTCTATGACCTAGCTGTCTGTGTCTGAGTCCTGGCCCACGAACCACCACAATTGGCGAGCCTTCTGCCAGGATGGCTTATTAAGACCTGAAGCCATACTCGGACACAGCCTGAGTCATGGAGAGGAGAAACTTATCGAACTTGGTCGACAGTTAGGTTGGAGGACGATACGCTTAGAGAGTGGGTAGACCGAGAGTGCGCTCTAGCTCGCGAGGAGCAGGCTCAAGAACGAGAATTCGCGAGAGAGCATGTCGAACAGCAGCGGAAAGTGCAAGAGCAGGCACTGAAGATCCTGCAGCTGAAGCTGCAACTTCAGGAGTGTGGAAGCAGGCTACAGTCAAGTGCGACTGATGAAAAACGATTGTATAGCGGGAGTGCATGGGAATCACGGCATGTTTTAGAAAAGTTGGCAAGGCGCATTGGTCTTCAGGGTGAAGAACTGAACGATTGGGTCGAAGAACGCTTGGCGGCAGAACTAGAGAGGAACAAGAGCAGATGGAGTATGAAAGGCAGATGAAAGAGAAAGAAAGTCAAACGATAAAGAAAGATAAGGAACTAGAGCAACTGAATAAGAGAACGCTTGATCTAAATCTTCAGGTGGTCGAGGCTCAAAATACAAACTTTGAAATACAGAGACGCGAACCGTCGTCGTGGGAGGGAGCTCCAATGAGCCGGTGCTGGAGGATGTCTCCAGGAGAATCCATATGTGAGTGAACATTTCTTGAGTGGCGACCATGTAGATCGCCGTGGCATTTCGCCAGTGTTAGAGTTAAGTGCTAGAACGATGATGTGGGCTGGTAGGCAGCCGAGGACTAACCGTAGTTCGCATGTGCCCAATGAGCAGATTGTACCTCCGAGAGTAGGAACATGTAAGTTCTATGGAGGGTCAGCTTTCTTGCAGAGCCTCTGGAAGACCAAACGCTTTCGAGCAGGTTGAACAACGTTTAGATCATGACTGCCAATGTCAATGCCATGCAGAAAACTTCGAGGCGTCTGTCGCCCTGGTCAGATGTGCTGCTGGACGCAGTTAGACATGTCATAGGCACGGTCCATGACCATGTGTGCAGGACTCTCTCATAAATGGAGGGACGCGGAGTACTCAGGACAGCACAGCTGTGATATATTCCCGAGTACCTGAAGTGAATGTGAATGAGCAAGAGCTGATCCAGGCGGGGACAATAGAGTCCCAAGTTGAGCCAACAGCACGAAATGGCCTGAGCTGGCAGGGTGATCTTAATGGAAAGATCAGCAGGATAGGAGAATCCACTACTAAATCTGTGCAGTGTGATCTGGAACAGTGTAGCGTTCCAGGTAAAGAGGAGAAGGCGACCCTGCAAGCACTCGTTAAAGAGCGTCAGCATCCAGGTGCTAAGATGTCTGAGCCGAGCCAGTTGAAAGACACTTCCAACAGTAGCGCAACGTTTCTGCAGGTCTTGATAAGTAATATCAGTGATGCGCCTTCTCTAGCATTTGTGAGGCTAGAAAGTAATTCTGCTGATGTGTCGGGGGCGTTACCAGCTGACCGACGTATGATGTGTGTTGACTTAGCAGGAGGGAGCCTCCGAATACCTGTCGCTCTGCGCGCGAGTGATCTCCTGCTGATTAACAGTCGCGACGCATATGTGCGGAGGAACTTTGAAGCGTCCTTATGCTCATCGCTAAGGGTAGGAAATGTGTCGTGCGCCTTGTGTGGGACGCCATCACTTAAAAAGCGCTTTAATAATTGGACGCAATTTCGGTTTGACTTTCGGACTGTTCATGGATTTCCTTTGTGAATAGTGTTGTAAATGTGAATGTTTTCTTTAACACTCTTTAGAGGGAAACGTTCTGCTGACTGTATGTTTCGTGTAGCTCTTACTGAGCAGAGTCTTAGCGTCGTTGTACACACTTCTTGTTGGGTTTTATCATGGTGCATTGTTCGTTTTGCATTTGTGGATCATTGTTTTGAACCTTTGTGGACCTTCCTTCGAACTGGTGTGTTGTCTTGGGGACCTTAATGTTTCGTGTGTACAACTTACTGAAGGTGGGGGGAAGTGTAGTAAACGTCTGTCTTCGGCGCACAAGAAGGAAGCGACAACGACGAAGTGCGCGCGCTTGAGCACGCGGAACGTGAAGCGCGTTGGCTTCGGTGCTTTGGAACGCCGACGGCGGATCGAGCGTACCAGCGACCGAGCGGTGGCACGTTCGGCCAGGAGAACAGACGCACCGAGCTGGTGCCACCAGACCAGCCGGGACGTACCGGGCGTTCTCCTGTGGCGAACAGGTGTCCTGGCCCTTAATTGCTGGCTGTTCCTGCGGTGGACGAGCGAGCGGGCCAGTACGAGCGGCTGGAGCAGTGGTGTGGCCGGGACCATCTACCGACCCGTGGTCACGGTGCCACGCAGGTTCGAGTCCGGCACAACCACCTGCCGAGAGCGTGGTCACGGTGCCGCGCAAGTTCCAGTGCCGCACAACCGCGTGCTGAGAGCGTGGTCACGGTGCCGCGTTGCTGTCTGGCGCAAGTGTTGCTGAGGGCGTGGCCTCGGTGCCACATCAGGGACATCGTACCCTGACGCGCTCCTGAGCGGGTACCAAGATCTGCCTGTGAGCTCGCATACAGCTCATCGTGCTCTGCTGAGGTCAACGTGCTCCGCTTCTAGTACTGTGAGTGGTGTCGACGGACCTCTGACGTCACGTCAGGCAGGACGCGCGGCGGTTACTCGCGTGAACATAGGGTTCGGAGTGCGTTATTCGTATTGTTTTGTTTGTCCGTTGGAATTGTGTGTATGTGCTGTCTCTCCTGTCGATAAATGTTTCCTTGTCTATGACCTAGCTGTCTGTGTCTGAGTCCTGGGCCCACGAACCACCACAACACCTAAAAGGAACACAAAGAAGGTGTTTCCCGTGGGGCCCAGACACTGTGCCAGCGTGTTAAAACTTACGCGCCCCACGTTGCGACTGTGCGTGTGTGCGGTGTATGTGCAGTATGCGTCGCCACTTCTCCTTGAGAACGTGACACCCCCCCGCCCCCCCCCCCCCCCCCGACGAACCTGCAAGACGCCCGCGTGTCTGTTGAAGGGAGGACATGCTTCAATAGGCGTGCATCGTGAAGTACCTTGGGAAAGTTTCAGGGAAATGGGCATTAAAGGGGTAAGAGCGCTCGCCGCCCAGCATTCCGTACTCGGCCATCGCCTTGGTACGCACGCCTGGCTGTACGCACGTTTGTATTCTTTTGAGTGCCTCGATCACCCGTAGCGGTGTATTAAACGTTTCGTTGTTCGTTCTTTACGTCGCCTGGTCTTCCCTGCTGGCCCTTTCGATGGTCAACCTGGGTTGGGCTTCATTCAGACTGACTTCAAGATGCGAAAAATATACACAGGCGAAACACAAAAACGACAATGACAAGCGCCTTTTTTTTTTGACGGGGCGGAGGCAACCCAGAACGATGAGCTTCCACAATCATAGAACTGCATGATGGCCCGCGTTAGACGCAACGGAGAGCGGAGGCGCTTATCCTTGTCGTTTTTGTGTTTCGTCTGTGTACATTTCTCGCGTCTTGAAGTTATTATGAATCGTCACCAACTAGCCCAAACAAGAGTTCTGATTGAGCTTCGTGCAGTCGATGCTGAAGGTTCGCCACGCCACGCCACCTTAGCACCTGGTATGCGTAAATATTTCGGTGGTAAGGTATAAATGCATGACGAACATGTATGCCTGATTTTTCATTTATTAAGATGACATAATCGCCATGCACATACGACTATAGATACAGCAATATCGTATGACTCGTACCCGCAGTGGTAGGCCCGTGGTATTCGGGTATGGGTCACAGTTGCTTGCACATCAGAGAACCTACATCAATCCAGCATCAACTAAAATAGTCATATGACATATATTAAAAACACATTTAAGATCAAGAAAGCCATACGGCTCTTCGTAGCTTGCGAATGAAGTGTAAGCATAAGCACCGGCACGCACACGCCGCCAGCCAAGCATTACGGGAGTATCGAACACAGGCCCGAGAGGTGCCAAGTAAGCACGCTACCACTTGGAAACAGCGACTCCTTCCACACGGTATATGTGGCAAATAAACCTACTACACCAGCATTTGCGATGATGGTACTTGTGTAACGTGAATTGCGCTTCTAATATAGGTTAGGCGCTCCCATACTGTTGTAATGAATATGCATCTATACGTTCTAGTGTAACTCAGCACGTTTTTGTACAACTTCTTTCGACTCCGCATAAATACTTCAACCAACGGCGCTTATGATGTGCACGTCGGCGCACCGTAGCGGGCATTTTTCTCCTACAAGCAGACGTCGGTGCTGTGCACTAACGTGAGTGCAAATGTTACGCCATAACATGAGCTACCATCCCGTCATGACGGTGCTGTCCACCGTCCTAGCAAGCTATGTTAAGCATACATCCGAAAAGGTGCTTTTCACAAAGATCTTGATACTTTTGGGGACACTGGGCTAAATACTAAACAATTCATCATATAAGGTTTATTCGATGACTGATATGCATGACACCGATTCCCAGAATGCATGGAATCTACAAGATGTTTCGCACTAACCGTTTAGAAAAGAAAATGTATTGTTTCAACTGCCACTTCTCTCTGCAATGACTTGGGGCATTGAATGTGTTGAAATAATTAAGCAGGCATTTATATAAGTAAAAATTCGTAAACGAATGAATACATAACCCAGCAAAGAGAATCAGAAAAATAAAGGAGATCATTCCAAACTCACAATTTTTCAAACTTCGCGTCACAAATGATTTGAGCCGTTCTTAATACAGGAATGGTGTACTATCTAAGATAACTGAGAAAAAATAATAGTGGTGCTCAGTTTTCTCAATAAACAGCCCATGGAGTCAATAATACTAATGCAGAAATTTTGTACTATAAAATAACTGCGTTCTATCCATGGTGCTAAATTTTCTTAATAAGCAGCCCTTGCACTATAATAATACTACACGCTGGTAATGTCTGCGACACTACGCGAAAGGCCTTACTCTATAGAACTCCCCCATAGTTCCGGGTCCATCCACGTGATAGTAGCGAGCTTTTGTGTCAAGCACAAAATTGAAGATAACAAGCACAGCAGTTATGACGGAACGGCGCATGATTTTTGCGCACAGCAGAAATCACAAAAGTGTGGATCTAGTGTAGCAACACAGGCAATATCTCACTTTTATATTACATTGCAGCTAGCAAGATTTTTGTGAATGCTGCTCTGAACTTTTGTTAACTTACACCAATTCGACGACGTCATCAATGAACTTTACAACGCCCTTTGGATGATGGGGATAAATACGTTATGATATTTAGCAAAGAGCTGACGTGGTGATTCCTAAGTGGATAATCACTGGAATTTGCATTTACTTGAGTCGTAGAATCGTTAAAGGCGTGGGCATTTACATCACGACTGAAGGAGAAGTATGTGCGCCCGCGGTCAAGTAAGAGGAATCGCCAGAGAGAAATAAGTGTATAAAAGTGTGGCAAAGATAGAATGGCAAACGCGCCCTTATGAAATGCGTTTCGTTGTGTCGGTCCACGTACCGACGAGTCACGATTCACTTGCTACATGCTGTCAGCGTTTCGAGAGAGCCTACGTTAAGCGTACATCCACATATGCGCTTTTCACAGAGACCTAGCATGAAAGCGAAAGAATTTGAGACATACAATTTACTCGAGGACTTCTTCACATGACACCTATTCCCGAAATACGTGGGATCTGCACTTTTCAATTCGAATGTACACGTAATGAGCACGCAGAGACGTGGAACCTAGCGAGTGATAGGGGTGTCGTACATAAGCACCGTGGTGTTAAACAAACGCCATCCACTGTGCTGCGGCCGCTTGTTACACGTGTTACATGCAGTAATAAGGCCTATTGGACTAGAAGTTGTGATTCTACTGCTTGAGACACAACAGTTGCGCTTCCAATATGTGTGAAGCACTATCATGACAATGAAATAAACATTACATTCCTCTACACTCACTCGTCATGCTTTTGTCCGGAGCTCTCGATCCCGCATGCGACCACTTCAGCGAACGACGCTCACGATACGTACACCAGCGCACTAAGGCTTACCGTAGATTGCATTTTCTTCGGCAAAGCAGACTTCTGCACAGTACACGACCGGGAATACTAACGTCACGTCGTACCAAGGCCTGGCCCCGCCACGGTGGTCTAGTGGCTAAGGTACTCGGCTGCTGATCCGAGGGTCGCGGGATCGAATCCCGGCCGCGGCGGCTGCATTTCGATGGAGGCGAAATGTTGAGGCCCGTGTGCTGTGCGATGTCAGTGCTCGTTAAAGAACCCCAGGTGGTCGAAATTTCCGGAGCCCTCCACTACGGCGTCTCTCATAATCAGAACTGGTTTTGGGACGTAAAACCCCACAAAACAACAGTACCAAGGCCTGCCATTGTGTAGACGCGTCGCTGTCGACGTTTATGCTTAGCCTAAGTTAAGTCTACACTCACTCATGCACTCTCCACGACGACGTTGGTCCTACTCCACATTTCGCTCACTGCGCAACAATTAGGCATACGCAGTTTGCTCATTTGCTCACCGACCGCTACGCATGAAACCAATTCCTACAATACGTGTTATGTGCCGGTTTACACCAAAATTTGCGTGGTATGGTATAAATGCATGACGCCCACGAATGAATAATTTTTAGACTGCGAACATCGCATAGGCGTCATGTACGTAACGATTAACGATACTGCAATCACGTGTGGATTATACCCGTAGCGGTCGGCCCGTGGTATGCAGCTAAGCGCCAGAGGCACCTAGGTAGATGCGTAGTAGAGTAGGGTAGCTTGTCTTGCTGGGCGTGTTTGTACAGATTCATGTCGCAAAAAATTCCAATGTAGCGATGTCTACTGATATTGAGGACTTGCTTTATTCTGCTCTTCATAAGGACCTTTCTACTGTGGCACGTGATTTTATTGAAGAACAAGGGGAGTAACCTTTAGGAATTCGTGTGCCTTAACACTACAGTTTTTTTTTTTATGGAACTCCTTTCTTTTTACCTGTCAGACACTTTCAACCATCGTCTCTTCATTAAAAAACGGGGCATTTGCATAAGTTCTTCCCTGCCACGGTGGTCTAGTGGCTATGGTACTCGGCTGCTGATCCGAGGGTCGCGGGATCGAATCCCGGCTGCGGCGGCTGCATTTCGATGGAGGCGAAATGTTGAGGCCCGTGTGCTGTGCGACGTCAGTGCACGTTGAAGAACCCCAGGTGGTCGAAATTTCCGGAGCCCTCCACTACAGCGTCTCTCATAATCAGAGCTGGTTTTGGGACGCTAAACACCACAAAACAACAACAACATAGGTTCTAACCCTAATCTACGTCACATATTTTAATCCCATTTTGACAGGAACGTAAATGCTATCTTGCAGGATAACCGTATTGTGCGCGTCTTCAGGTAGGTAGACGATTCTTTGGTGCTTTTAAAGCTCATCCCAGAGGACTGTTTAGACTCAAATGCCGAAAGAAATTTAAAATGCTTCGAGGATTCCTCTTGGGAGCTTAGCTTCACCTACGAATTTTGCAAGGAAAACTCGATAAGATTTGTTGACTTGGTTGCAGAATTTGAATGTGGCAGTCATGTTTGTTGGAGGTACAGTCCTAGGTCGACAAAATCGCTCCTCCCGTACGACTAGTTTCATTCAAAATTAGTAAAGCGAAGTATTGTTTTCTTGTGCTTCATCGGTGCATGAACAAGACCTGTCTACATTGTATGCAAGACAGTTTTGAAGCTAACGTGGCCAGATTACGCTCGGCAGGGTACCCAGCCTCAATCCTGACAGCTGTGGCCGAAACTTTATTTAGGCGAATGACAAAAAAGAAAACAGTGTCAGCATAACCTTCGAAAAGGAAAAAGCTAGTAGGCATGCCATATTTGCATGGTTAGTCGCACAACCTTAAGCGCGTGGCCACAAAGAATGGAGTAACCCTAGTGTTCTCAACGCCCAGCAAACTGGCAAAGCTATGCAGGAGGATCACAGGAGAGAGGAAACTTTTTAGCAGCGACTGTAGAAAAATTAACACAAAACGGTGCACCCTTACAAATTGTGCGACACCCGTAATTCATCAGATTCCTCTCTCGTGCGGTGGCTCCTACGTGGGCCAAACTGGCCGGTGCAATACAATAATGAACTCATGAGTGAGCATCACAATCTACTCCCAACAGGTACAGGGGGAAATTAACCTTTGCATTGCAAAAGGTGCGGGTGTGAAGCAGATTTTCAGGGCGCATCGATAGTGGGGAGAGAGCGCGGCATATGATTGCGAGATAGGCGAAGCTCTCCATATCAGGAAGTTGGGTGCCGATTTATGTGTTAGTGAACCTTCGGTTCATCTCAACGATAAAGAGATGAAATTTATGGCAAACCGCTAAAGATGCTATGCAGAGCACGTGTGAAATCGTTTAAAACTAGGCTGTGGCACGTTGTTCTCTGTGTGTTTTGTATGACTTTTTGTCTTTTGTATGGTGTGTTATCCGTCGTCTTACAACATCTGCTGCTTGCGCATGTGCGGTGATGTTTCACTAGAACAAAAATTTTTCCAATAAACTCCAGTTGTAAGTCCAGCCTCAGTCCTGTGCGTTCCTTCTTCTTTGTGCTCGCGTGGTTTCCCGCAGGAATTTTTGCGACGTTGATATGTAGGTAGGAAACTTTATTGGAGTGCTAAAAAATCAGCCCCTCCCCGTTTTTACTGAGAGAGGACCGGGGGCTACTCCCTCATCAGGACGGGAAGACCAACCCTCACTGCCGCAACGTGGGCTTTGTGGACTGCCTGGAGTTGATGGAACCATACGTGACTCTTGATAAGAGAATGAAAGTTGTCTTGCGGCATCTCTTGAGCCTTGTGTTGCTCTAAAGAGGGGCTAACCCAGACAGAGCATATGGTTCAAGTCGCTGTATTCGTCGCAGACGGGACAGGAAGAGGATTCCGCGAAACGACTATAGATCGAAAGGCTGGATACGACTGTGTGTAATAACCTCAGGTTGGGGGAGGTGATAGGTTTCGGTAGGGAAAGGGAAATACCCATGTAGGTAGTTGTTATTGCCTTGTGACTTCGTTAACGGTGGAGAGTATGGAGAGTATGTCGCTATAGGTGGAGAGTCTGGACGGGGAGTGCTACTGCCGGCCTCGTAGATCCTGACGCGGCGAGAGGAACCTCGCCCGCAAGAATGTACCAATTCGTTGGCGTTGACATCTGCGCGTACGTAGTGAGTCTGCTGATTGCGCAAAGGTTGCGCCAGTTGACCTCGACTATATGGCTAAAACCCGAATAGGTCAATCCTGGGGATCGCCCGCCCAGTCAGTGTAGGTAGTTTGATACCTCTTTCTTCTAAGCCTTGCCAATTTTGTGGTTTTGGACCCCTTTTAACTAGCCGATACAAGAGGTGTCCCGAATTCGACCTCGAAGGTTTGAGCTCCATTTCATGTATGTGAGCTGCAAGTGACTCCTCCTGCAGAAAATATTCGACGTGTCCGTCCGAACCGTTGGTGCTCCAGACGGGGATGCCGTCTGCGTAAATGGCGCCGTCTGCGTAAATGCAGCCGCGGCGGCTGCATTTCGATGGAGGCGAAATGTTGAGGCCCGTGTGCTGTGCGATGTCAGTGCACGTTAAAGAACCCCAGGTGGTCAAAATTTCTGGAGACCTCCACTACGGCGTCTCTCATAATCAGAGCTGGTTTTGGGACGTTAAACCCCACATAACAACAACATGCAGCCCAGAGTCCCGTTGCCCTCCAGTCCCGCACCTGATTATTGCGTGCGAATTTTCGGCTCGTTCTCAGCAATTCGTAACGCTGCATTTGGAATTTCCCCGGCTTGAAACATAGGGCAAGTGCAGTGGGAGTCGGTAATGACGAGGGCCACGTCATTCTGCTGTTTAGCGCATTCAATCGTCATAGGAACCGCCATCGTTTCGGCCGTACGGAGTAGCTTTTTAAGGAAGAGAATAAATATTTCAAGTCAGCAGGAGGACATCTAAGGAGGAATCCTCACCGGAGGTCATTTGTTGCCTTCAAGAAAATTCTGCGCAATTAATGACGTTGAATATCACTAGGGTGAACGTGCGAATATCAAGTTTTCATGTGTCAGTTGTGGCGACTCCCATTAGATCTTCGAATTTGCAGTTGTAGTAATTACATCTTCATTGTAGCTCGGCTATTCCACCTCCTGCTGACGATGGCGCTTAAATATTTCAAAATTATTTTTTTAGGATTGCTTTATTTCAGAAGAATTCGCACGTGAGGAAAGTTCTAAGAGCGAATGCTTGGGGATTTGGAAGCCGGCGAAATATTTTTGTACAAAAAAAAAAGAACCCTACACTGAAATATTGTGGAGCTAACGCTAACCAGTCCTGAATAACCCAAAACTTACGTAGTTAGACTGGCCATGAGTCAATCAGTGCAGCATTACACTACTGTGCAATTTGATTTATAGAAAAAAATACTAAACAGTCGCATTTTAAAGGCTTACCATCATAAATTATAATGATATTAAATTCTTCGCGGTTAGAGAAAGCGAGTTAGTGACTGGCAACCACTCATTTGGATATGCACACAGAAACATTGCGTATTCATGTGAGGTGCCAGTGTCCGAGCGTTCTGACTCAAAGAAAAGCATAATTATAACCATCGCCGAATACGGATGGGATATGGTGCCCTACCGCATATATTCGCAATTTTTCAACGTCAACATAACGGTGTGCATAAAGCGGAAAGTGTACGACCATCGCATATTAAACGGAGGTATATGGGTGTTTGGTATCTTTTGAATTGCGCTTCCTATCTGATTCAGTTCTTAGCTCGTGTTGACTATTCATGGTACAGCTAGTGCTGGAAAATAATCATGAATTTTTTATTACTGAAACCAAATGACAACGCCTCTTCCATGCGCTCTTATTCAGTGTTTGTTAGGGCCGCCGCAATTCCAAAGATAGCTCTGGGTAATTGTCAGCATTGTTTAATCTGAGCGTGCGCGATTGATCTTGGGTAGTTGAGGGTCAAAATGTGCAATGTCCCAAGAACTATGATTGCTCCCTTTCTCTCACTGAGGTTAACAGTATGGCACCAGTGTACATCGACAATGTAGAATTAAAGAACCGTTCCCCGGCGCGAGAGGCCTTACGAAAACTAATAAACATTTGTACATAAGACAGTTTGGGTGAGACACCTTTGAAGACCTGCACCCAGAAGGTACACGCGTGCTCCAGTAAGACGCGAGAGAGTACTTGATCATGGATGGGTGAGTGCGAGCCCACAACCTGGTGCGCGTTGAATTGATGCAAAACAAACAAGAAATTCCCTTCCCTACCATTCACCGATGATGGCGGAAAGCGAAGCTTCTCTATTTTTGTGCCTTGTCATCCTTTTTTCTCTAACTTTACGATTTCCTCAAAATCTGTTCATATTTCGTTTAACCACTATCATCGTGCTTTATTACCACTATTTTTCTCCCTCTAAGAACAACAATATTGCATGTTGTCTGAAATTTATTTGATTTGAATTAACGCCGGCGCTCAGACTATTTTCGAGCACTCCTCGCCCTTACGCTTACGCAGCCTTTTCTACGGAATTCACGACACGTGGCAGCCTTATCCGGTTTTTGACGCAGCTGTGATGGCTGTAGAGATTTCAAACAGAAAGAGCTACATCTTTGTGCAAAGCGGTAAAGACTCGAGACAGTGTACGTCCTACGGAGCGACTACGTTTTCTTTATGCACGATACAGGTAGGAGATGACTGAATCCACCGCATCACGTCATCTGCCGGCAGACACAAACACTCGAAAGGCAGAAGAAGCAAGTGCTTTGTCATGGTGATGATAGTTTCTTGCGAACAACGGCAACAGCCGCACAGGAAATGCTTTGACATAACAAGCTTTGCTTGATGGCATTACGAAGGATTCCACAGAAAATCCGTGCGCCATTAAAATATTAAAAAGACAAACGAAATTCACGCGACGCCGTAGCGGCACTCATTTCCCTTTTGCATTCTGTAAACGCTGACAAACATTTAGGTATACTTTCTGAGCGGCGCTACCAGTTTTACGTTTTTTATTTAGATATTTTGTGTTCGTCAACAATCGTCTAAACAAAGAAAGTTGCATCCGGCGAAAATACGGGCACCGTCGTTTCCCTATGTTTAATCACTGCACACTTATTTCGTGGGCCACTCTTTTATTCTACCCTGCTTTTTTTTAGAAATAACTTTGTGAGAAGTACACTCCTCGTGATATAAATCTGCTTGTTATGCCTGTTTTTAACATAATTTAGGGGCAGTTAAACCACAAACTATTTAAGCATATGTCATTCGATGAATTCAAGGTGGAAACATCTTACGCAGACGGACTTTACAATCAAACTATTCCTTTCCGCAAAGCCTAATCACCAGAGCACTAACCCAACGTTGTGCACCTTCAGCCGTAGCATTGCGTATAACAACTTTGAGAAGAGCAAAGAGGTTTGGAATCAGCAGTGAAGAGTAGGAAATGGTAAGGGAATACGTCTTAAGACTGGTAGTCCCAGACATAAACTATGAAACTGGAACAAACTGAATAACAAAAGCAATGAAAGGCAGCTTACCGTTGTGCCTCACCTCGAAAGTGTCCACAACACGTTATTGCTTCTGACCAAAGGTATCAGCTTCAATTACGGTTGATGCGCCATGGAAAGGAGACGAAAGAATAAGAATATTCCTACACTTCAGGCACAAGAAGACAGTGGAGTGGGTCAGAGGAAAATGGCTTCTGAAAGAGGTCGAGGTCGATCAAGAATGTCCATGGGCTGAGTTCGTCACTCATGGTAACGCAGTGCATCTTTAGAGAAGGCAAGTTCCTCAGGGGGCGGTAGAAAATGAGGAGAGTGGATAAGATTGGTTAGTTTTTGGGGTTAACATGACCACCGATGCTATGCAATCCAGTCAATCGAACCTGATCTGTTGTCGACGATGACTATGATGATTATGTCTGGTTACCCGGGGTCACCTAGAGCCGTACCATCGTAAGCAAGGGAAGGAAAAGACATCGAGCGGTACTGAGCAGTGATGCTCCTTACCAAAATCCCGACGTCGGGTCCAACATTTTTTACTTTACTCTCCGCTGCATCATTTACCAAATATTTTTTGTAACTTCCCGTAGCAAGTTCCCGCGAAACCTACAGCACAAAATTACGCAGGCCAATGCACGTTTAAGCAAGTTCTTGTGACGCAGCACCTAGTTTCTCTCTCTCTTTTTTTCTGTCCTGAAAAAAGAAAGAGTCAAATATGTGACGTTGCTTAGAGTGAATGCGAGGGACAAGAAGATGACGTCTTTATAAGGATATTTCATGACTTAAATTAACCGCCATGCAGTAAAGACGGATTCTTATTGGTGTTTTGAAACATCTTGTCTTGAAACAAATCTATGTAACTAAAAAAAATTTATTGCAGAGGCCGTTGTCATTGTCTCTGCATGCAGTATAAGCGATTTTGAACGCTAGAAACACGTCATACACGTCGGGCGGTCGGCACCGCCATCTCTGTGGCAGAGCACTAAACGGGTCGGTGTTCTTGGTAGGGACCGAGGCGCGGATTCCTGCATGACACGCGTAAGGTTCTTCTGGCGCCCTTGCGCAGCCGATGTAGAAGACCACATGGGAAAGCAGAGCACTTTAGCGCGTCGCTGAATGACAAAAACAGGCACTCGTTCCTCAGAATGCTTGTTCTGCTGAAAAATTGTATCATACGTTGTGATCGGTGGATCCACCGATCCACCGGTCATACGGTGTGATTGGTGGATACAAAAAGAAGAGCACAATACCAGTGGTTCTCTGGATAGTGGATAACGGAATGGTGCGCTTGTTTCACAAAGGGCAAAATAGCGTGCCACTTAGCGCGGCCGAAGGCGACGTACACGGCAGGCATGTCGTCCAGAACATGGTTAAAACATTCACTATTCTGTTAGATACCAGCGTGCCTATTGGACACACATAATGCATGAAGAATTTCATCTTACACAAGTTCAACCAACCGACTTTAGTCTCCCCTACATGCCATTCGGTACATTGGGGTGAAGCTAAAGACCCTGAGGGGCAAAAATTTCTCAGCTTGCTTATAATATGCTTGTGAACGCGGCTAAGTGTTCTCTAGTCAGGCGGGCCGCTGTGCAACACTCCCTGAAGAAGGGGTTTCTGTTGGGTTATTCATATAGGCAATAAATAGCACGATGCACATGTCCCAGTATAGCTCTTGCAATACGCAAGCACCTGTGTTTATGTAAGAGATATCGATGTTTAGATTTTTAACCAACCTGCTATCGTGAGTTTGGCGATTGGCAAAGCTGCGCTTTTGGCCTGATTATTAGGCTCACATTTGGTACGTTTTACGCTAGTTTAACGGTATTTCCGGCACATTCTTCCGTCGGTTGACGCCAACATAGGTTCCCTAGGTAGAATATTTGGAGAGGACCAGGATCATCCCCACAGTGCCGCGAGCATCTAAAACTTACTCAGGCGAAGGATTGGCAGACGAGAATTTGGGTGGCTTTACAGTAGGTCGAAGTGGTAGGCAACAGAGAGTCGGGGGCGAAATGGTTCTTGCCAGCGGGCACCGAATTGTGCACCGCAAAACAATGATGTATTTCAGGGCGCAACGCGAGAGTAGATGATCGTGTGGATAGATCACGCAGGAAACCTCTCAGCCAGGCAATACAATCGTCCTCGCTCCCCAAAATCGCTTGTACGAATATCGATTGAGGCAACGCCAAACTTGGATGCTGAGCAGCGGCCTTGTAGCTCAGCAGTGTTGAGCGTCGCGGGGCGCGTTAGAGTCCTAATGCTGGCGTCCACGTTTGCACACCGCTTCAACATCGTAGTCCTGTAGGCTCAATGCCGAAGAGGTAAGGCGGCCGGAAGAACCAACCAAAAGGCGACAGCTAACATAGTTGGCATAGCTAGCGCAGCTCAGTCGGTCGTGATGTCAAGTGGGTGAGTGTACAAATGCGGGTGACTGTACAATTGTGTGAGACGCCACTACGACGTCTCGCACAATTATATCGTGGTCTGGCGATGGAAAACGCCCGACATTATTAATGATAACTATTTTAATTAGCTCATAGCGAGTAAACGTCAACTTCATTGACTGACTTATACTATAAGACCTACTGTTGTTGAATCCCCGAGCGAGTTCTTGGCGTTTTAAGCTTGTCGCACCGTATTAAATGTTACGCAGAGATGGCCAGGCGGCCGCAAAACGGCGACAGAACGCCGAAACTTCTTTTCATTACACTGTTAATTAAAATACACCATACTAAAGAAACAAACATGGAAGCTTGTTTTACATATCGCACAGTGACTCCCAAGTTCACAGCGTTTAGACAGAGCTATGCAGAACTTGTCGCAGTCTTGGGTGCAATGCGCGGGCCACAGGACGCAGAGGATTAAAGAGTGCGCATGTCTTCTACTACTACTCCTTTGCAACCTGCTTATTTTGGCCTCGCAGGAAAATAATGATTTGCGCACTTAGTCAAACTTATGCCTAAGTTGTTGCGTTCTTTATATGACCAAAGATGGCGCACCAAGACGCCTCCTGCTAGAACTGTTACTATACGAAGTAACGCTTAAGGCAGGTTGTAGGAGACCAATCCGAACACTAGTTTTGATGTGCACCAGGATACTAGCATTGCACAAAACTTCTTCGTTCAGAGCTTTGTTTACAACTTGAAGGAGTGCAACAACAAGAACGCGTGGCGGAAGCGCGCTTTGACGGCCGCCTCACTGCCCTCTGGCGACGCATGGCACGGTGTAAATGCGATAGCGTTAGAGATCTCGTTCCGCAGCAATACCGCCGTCGGTTTCGGCATCTCCACGCGTCTCTTGTGAGCGAAAAATCGTCCGTGAGTGAAAAATAACAGCGCCAAAAATGGACACTATGTCCATCTAGCGGAAGACATATCATGCAATGTCTCGACTACCATGGCCTCCGAGACGGCGAGTGCGCCCGCCATCTCGGAAGCCATGCGACTACAGCAGAGCCTATATGCGGTCTCGCCGGATGCCCTGCATCCACTTTTTTGGCATTTCATTCTCACTACACCATTAAAGAAGTGAAGTACTGCAGTTGCCATTTCACCGACCATAAGGCGATGCTTGTTGCGGTTGGCCGGATGAGGTCTCCAGAAGAACAAATCGAACAGCTGCCAGATAGTTAACGCACGAAGGACGACAGAATGTGACCATTTACGAATAAAATAATGCAGGACTATGTGACTACATCACCGTACAAAATTTTCATGAAGTTGACATAAAAACGTTGTTAAATAGATCGAAAACCTCTACCATTACTATACATACGTCGCGCGTGCGTGTGTGTGTCTGTGTGTGTGCGCGTGTGTGTAACAACACATATTAATAAGTATGCACTGAGTGGTTGAAGTGCACACTGGGGGCTGGATTTCGCTCTCAGGTTCGACTCTCCAAGGCGAAGATTAAGGGTCCCCCAGTTTTTAAAAAGAAGCCGACCACACACAAACTGTCCCCCACCTGTGTGGGCTCGCGCTTGATCTGGGGGGTGCATACGGAAAGAAAAAATATATTGACACGAGCGGTTGTTTTGGTTTAAGTGTAAAGCCGTTATCACTTCCTAGTGGCACGCGCGCACGTTTTGATTGATTGCGACGAGCGCTGTTATCACTTTCTGTTACGCGCGACGCAGGCCGCGCTTGTCTCGCATGCCACTTCTGGAACCGTGTCGACCCTTCTTGAGACTTTGCATGCTTGACGCGCACATTTCAGTGAATTCTGGAACTCCAGAGATAATGCGAGAACGCGTTATGACGCGTGTATAAAAGCCGACGCTTGTCGGTCTTTCCGTCGACCGACGACTGTTCACGCCGCTGTTGCTGCGAGTTGTGATTGGCCTTGTTTTGCTGGGCACAAGTTCGCCCAATAAACAGTTCTCCTGACATCACCTTGTGTCCTGCGTGCTTCGTCTCGAGTGCTGCGTGTGTCACAACCACGTGACAATATGGCTGATTCCTCTCTCAAAGGTTTGTCACAGGAGACGGTATAACACGAAAGTGGGGTTTTCCCTAATAAGCAGTTGGATGTTTATTTTACATCGAGGTGAACATGCTCATTTGTATCGGTGTTTCGCCGTTGCGGCACCTATTACGTAGGTGATTCAAGTTTATGCATGGCCTTCATAACATCTATGGCTAACGCACCGTGGTAACTGAAGTAGTTTATGTAACAACTACGCAGTCGATGGTAAATGTCGCACGACAAAGGCATCAATCATGTTTACTTGCGCCACATTGACACGTGAACGTTGTTGCTATAAATGGGCGCTTAACGGAAAAGTTTGTTGTCATCACTCTCGAAGAGTAGTGGGCGAGAGAACACCAAGTATTAAAGAGCGCCCGAGTTATCTGGTGCACCACGATGCGGCTCAGCGCATGCGTATCAACGCACACTCTGGAATGGAACGCCTGGAACTGCAATGGAGTTCTCGTAAGCATTGACAGCGCGACTCGCTCAGACGAGTCGACGGCTCATCTACGCTCGCCGCAAGTGCTTATTCTTAACGCCCGCATGCCAGGCTTGTCGACTGCTCCTCTCACCTTTGATGGGCTACGAGTTCCGGGTCTGGTTTGTTACTATGGAGGATAGCTTCTGTGTCGACCTAACAGTCCACTGTCTCAGTTATGCAGTACCTACCTAAAAACGGAACACAGGGTGGACGTCTGCCCCACACCGAGTATGCACCGCTCAATAAATGTGCACACGAAACCCACTGGAGGCAAAGCAGTGCTAACTGGCCTGTGTGCTATATGAAGACAATTACCTCGTTACAGACTCGCGTTGCTCCGCCAGGTAGTGGAGGACATCTGATGAATGACACATCATCCGCAAAGCCAGCAACATCACTGAAAGTTACAATATTGGCGCTACCAATGTGATTTCGTTACCATTCAACAATTGCAAATTAGGAGGCGAAATCGCTGCCAGCTTCCACCCAGACATACGCAGACCGCAGCCGGTCAACCCGAAGATCTCTATGTGAAGATGAAGACGCCTACAGCGCGCAAAGATGCCCAAACAGGGCTGGCATGAAGCTGCTGCAAGTCACCCCAGCACTGAGCCAAGGCCAACCACCTACAAGCTGAACTAAAAGGGGAGCGCAAGGAAAGTTGTCTTTCCACGAAGCGCCCAGGAGTAAGTGTCGTGAAGACGAGCTGGGCGGAGCAGCTCTCAAACCCTTTCCCCTTAGTTTCTTACACTGTTACCAGCGTACAGTTACCGTGAACTCTTCAACTTATTTTCCTCACTTGCTTAACTAGAACCTCTCTCTCTCTCCAACCTCAAATAAAGGAACTTGACCTCTTACATTAGGTGGACGTAGTGCATATGCAGAGCAGGTTCATCTCCTCTTAGCAATGGCTTCACTACTCGACCGCAGGCCCCAGAAATGATTAATCACATAGCCCAACGACTTTCATACGTACGCCTTTCGAGCGTGTTGCAGTCGACCTAATCGGTCCGTTCACGCCGAAATCGGAACGCGACAACCGCTACATTCTGACACTTGTCGACTTTACCACTCGATGTGCCGACTCCATCGCTCTCCCTGCAATTGATGCCATGCATGTAGCAGCAGGACTTATTGAGATGTTTTCACGCATTGGCTTACCGCACGAGATTGTAAGGGACCAAGGGACAAGTTTCATGGCGGAACTCATGGAAGACGTCGGCCGTCTTGTTTCAATCAAGTTTCCTCGAACGACCCCGTACCGCGCCATGGCAAATGGGCTCGTTGAGTAGCTTAACAGGACCCTGAAGACCATGTTTAAAAGGAGATCTTAAGAAAAACCACGATCCTGGGACTGGTACCTCGCTCCACTTCTATTCACCTACAGAGAGGTGCCACAAGCGAGCCTAGCTTTCTCGCCTTTTCAGCTCATTTATGGTCTCACGTACGAGGACCCCTGATGGTGCTGAAAGAGCCGTGGAGCAAAGACGACATCGACAATGAAACTCGAACCACATACACTTATCTAGTAGATCTTCGAAACAGGCTTGAGGAGACATGCGAGCTCGCCCATAATAAGTTGTAGAAAGCCCGCGCAAACCAAAAAAAAAAAAAACTTATTTTGACCTGTAGGGCCGTCCGCTGAATTTAAACGTCAGTGACAAAATGCTCCTTCTCCTGTTGACAGACTCCAACAAATTGCTAATGTAATGGATAGGTCCATTTGAAGTCTTCGAAAGGAGAAATGAGGTCGTACACCCAGGTAGCACAGATGCTCGAGCCAATATTTTTTTGTTGGCTTACGAAGGTCCAATGAAGGCGCTGTGATACGACTCATAAGCCAGCATTGGAAATGCCATCTATTAAGGCTTCCAACAGTGGCTCACCGTAACCATTCAAGTTGCAATATTGGTTCTTCCATCTTGTAAAGAAGGCAAAAGTGGGCCATAGTTGCCACTCAGCACACTTATTGGTGGGACCAGTCCACAAGGATGGCAATGATGGGTCAGTTGAAACATGTC
>JABSTT010004782.1:0-20992 GCA_013339685.2 Hyalomma asiaticum
CCTCCGTCTGCCAATTACCATCCTGGCACACCTGAACAAAATAGATCAGAATTGTGCCCGTTATTTGTGGCAAGGTCCACGCATCTGCAGAAATTGCACCACGATAGGCAGTATTCCCTATTCTAAACTTCGCCTACCAAGCTTGAACCTCTTACCACCTCGGCCTATGTCTTCACAACACCGCTTTACAATTTCCATCTGGTTAAAGCAAAGCTCTTTAGCATGCAAAATTATCGTTACATTAATACCCTTTCCTTTCAATGCATTCTTAGTTTGCAGGGGTGGCACCGCCATCTAGGAGCCGTGTATTGATGTACGCCTCCATGCTAAAGTGCGCTGACAGTGGGCGCTTCGGTTGTTTCAGCGCAGCAGAGTTTACTGTTTTCCGCCGAGCTTACGTGCTTTGCCTTTTGCGTTGGATTAGCTTGTTATGCCCTTCGCCTAGATGCAGCTTACACTGCTTCATGCCGCCTTCTGTTTTTTGTGTGATGGCATAGAACAGAAAACGGCTGCTATAAACGCCGAAACGAGCCAACCACGTCGATGGCCGAGTATGGCGCGTAATGTGTTCGTGCGTTCACAGCTCTGACACCGAACGCTAATTTTCGAGCGCCCAGAGATGAGCCCGTCGCAACGCAACTGGCTACCGTGCACACCAAACAACAGGACAAGTGGTCGTACCTGACCCGAGCAAAACGCCGGCATGACGCTGCGGGCCAAGCACACCCGAAAGACGAGTTCTGACAAGAAGATCGCTGCATCGGACTGAGAGTTCACAAAACGATCTCTTTCCAGAGGTTCGGCATCTCCGCTAGACGCTGACGGACGTTCTTTTTCGCCGCCCCACTCCTTTAAACGATTTCAACCGGAGTATTTCTTTGGATCCACCTTAACAGTGCATCATTCGATTCTTTTCGAGAAGCTTCCAGAGAAGTCGAAGTCAACTTTTTGCCAGTAGGACATTTTGATAGGCTTGACACTCCGTGTTCCGACGTACGGCTCGGCCTCAGCCGATCGCCACCGCCGACGACGCTATGCCGGACGCAGCTATGCTGGAAGGGGAGACCACGTCGCAAGCAAGAAGATCGCACTATCATGCTAGACGGCGGTGCTTGATCGTCGTAGAAAGCGATCGCCTCGCCCGGGAGACAACGGAGCCGCGTCCGCAGGCGCCATCGGCTGCCTCGTCGCCGCCTCACGACTTCCTAGGATGCCGAGGGACTGTGCTCAAACCACCCCAGCTAGCACACAAGACCAAAAAGACGTCTTATTGGGGTATTGACGTCTTAGTTCGCTTGGTTGACGTATCAAAGACGTCGCGAGCGGGAGCGACATCAATTAAAGGGACGATGAAGAAGTCTCCGAAACGTCTTCGCCAGACTGAAAGCGAAACGTGGAACAATACTGCCAGCTTGCCCCCACCCTCTCCTCCGCCTCCCTCCTTCCCCACCGGAGATACGAACGCAGGGCATGGCTCAAAGCGTCGCCGGGCGTCGGCACAGTGCTCGGCGCCGAGATGTCGCCGGCTGCCGTGGGCCGCCGCCAGGATGTCTGGCTTCTGCTCTCGGCGTTTGCCGGGGGGAAGAGGCGAGAGGGTGCAGGCTGGCCCAGACGCGAAGCAAAGCCAGCGAAGCTCGTAGGGGTGGTTGGCGCTGCCTCTTCCTTTGTTTCTGGAGCAAATTCGGTTACCGCGCTGTAACTGCTGCGCGTGTGTGTGGTGGCATTTTGTTCTTTCTAATATCCTCTTTGCGTTAAGCCTGGTCCAATCCCGGCGCTTCTGTGACTGGATCCTGTAACATCAATGTCTACGTCTCGCCGCAAATAAATGTAACTACCACATTTGAATGGCGTGGCAGGATGCCTGTGAGATCACTCATGCGCTCCGCGGATATGGCAAATCGGTCTGTAACAGATAAAATGAGAATTAATGCTATTGTAAGCTCTAAGATAGTTGACGCAGCACCAAGCAACGCAACTGTAGTTTTGTTATTCAGACCATCGTGAATGAATGCATTCTGAAACGTTATTAGGGCTGTGTGCATGTTAGGTCCATGTGCATTATTAGTGCGTAAGGAGTGCATTGGCTTCGTTCCCACCATCCTGTCATTTCGCCGTTGCGGGCGTCCCGTGTCTTACACAGATGAGTACATGCATGTGATACCGCGCGGCTCAGCATTCAGATGAGCATGAGTGTCGTATGCGCGTTCTCGGTCACATTTAAGCTTGCAAATGTTCATTGTTATTATTTCTCATTGACCACGCTGTTGCTGTTTTCTGCATTTCGGGGCTCGTCATTCTTTTAGACCGCGAACAGCAAAAGAATTACACGACCTGTTATTTGGTTCCACAGCATTGTTACAAGCGCGCTGGTGTGCACAGCGGATTTATGGTATGCCATAAGCTGTCCAGTGTTTTGCGTGGTACGTACTGGGGAGTGACGACTTGAACCAGGTTGCTGGTCAGACAGTGCAGGACAGAAATGATGAGGTGGATGAACGACGAACTAAATATGTCGGGCTATGGGTGAGCGGTGTGTTACGAGGACCTATACATGCACGTTCGGATGTATTTTCCCACTTTCAGAGCAAAATTAAAAACCTAATTGCTTTTCCTGAGGTGAAAGCGTGCTCGTTCCCTTAAATGTGACGCACGATCTGCCCAATTTTACTACAATCTTAAGAATTTTCCGAGCGGTAGACAGTCCCTTTAAGAGCGTCCTCTTTATAACGGGGCGGTAGCCGGGCCACCAAGCTCTAGCTTTCTGCCATGGATGGATGGATGGATGCTATGAGCGTCCCCTTTGTAACGGGGCGGTGACGTGTGTGCCACCAGGCTCGTAGAACTTTTTCTTTCTCTCTTAAAATTTTCCTCTTGCCTTTTAAATTTACTTCAATCAAATCAATCATACTATAGCAAAAAACGGAAATTCATAGCCCAGTTCCCTGCCCCTTATGGCAGAAAGTCCATATTTCTCCCTATAATTACTTTTGTCCGTTCTCTCTAGTTTTCTGCCACCAGTATTCTAACCGTCTCTTACTTATTTCAATCGCGGCTAGGTTCAGCTTCCCGTTGTTCGCCCTAAAACCCAAGGCTTCCTGTAGGGTGGTACCCAAACGTACAGCTGGGTGGATATTTCCGTATTCAATCAGAACATGCTCCGTCGTTTCCCTATCTTCCTCACAGCATGTGCATTTTTCTTCTTTACTGAATTTCGCTTTATAAATACGCGTTCTAACGCAGCCCGATCTCACTTCAAACAATAAAGCGCTTCCTCTTGAATTATCATAAAATGCCTCCCTCTTTATTTCGTTTTTGCCCTCTCGGTAAATCTTCTCCGCCTCTCTGACTTTTCCCTTTACGCTCTTTGTTGTCAGTTCTGCGCTTCCCTTGCCTCAAAACTCGCCCATCCCATATCGCCCTTTACAGCCTCGTCTGTCGTTTTCCCGTGGGCACCCAACGCGAGGCGTCCCACACCACTGAGTTCCCAAATGTAAGCCCCGGTACCATTACCCCTTTCCACAGACCCCTAAGCACCTCGTGCCTATTGTGTCCCCATAACGCTCTGTGCTTCATTATTGCTGCGTTCCTCTTTCCCTTTGCTGCCAAGGCTTTTTCGTGTACCTTCATGTATCTATCACCTTCACTTACCCATACGCCAAGGTACTTGTATTCGCTTACTCTCGGTATTTCTTGGCCCTGTATGGATACCGCCTGGTCGTTGGGATCACTGAATACCACCAGTCCGCATTTTGTTACACTAAATCCTAGTCCTAGAGCCTCGCCTTCCTTCCCGCATATATTCACCAGCCGTTGTATATCATCTCGACTGTCCGCGAATAAGACAATAACATCAGCATAAAATAAACCCGGAAGCATCTGCTCAATCATCACGCCGCCCTGTTTGTGTGACAAATTAAAACCAATGTTGCTATCTCCTAGCGCTTTTTCCATTCAATAGTCCTTCTTTAGTGTTCTGTTTTAATTCGTTAATGAGGCTAACGGGGACCCCATCTAAACCCAGAGCAGTGCGATTTGGAATTTTTCCTTCGGCCTTTTTCCATTTGAAATTCTCAAGTTCCAGCTCTTCCTTAGTTTCGCTCACCGTCATGGTTTTATCCACTGGGGGAATCTCTTGGACGATCTTTTTAAACGAACCGGCTGTTACCTTCTGAATGTAGCCTAACACTTCGTACACTTCCAATTGATTTCCTCTCTCATCAACAATATGCTGTTGCAATGTGGCAGACTTTTTACCTAGCGCTTTTATGTGGTTCCAAAATATCCTAGGCGCGCCCTTCTTTTTGTCATGAATTTCTGTCACCCAGCGTTCGTTTTCACCTTTAATTTTTGCCTCGACCAATTTCTGTACAATAGATTTTTTCTCTAAATATATTTCCCATCTTTCCGTGACTTCCACTTGCGGCCGCTTCTCCCTTTTTGCCTGCCTGTGCTCCCTTGATGCTTTACGTCGCTTTTCGATCGCTTCCCGGATTTCCCTGTTCCACCATCTTTTTGGCGTTATGCGTTTATGATCACTACCCAAGCTGTTCATCCCATCCTCGTCTATTCTCATTTCTCTCAGTTTTTCATAGATTCCTTCCGTCATAAGACAATAATCAATGTTCGATTGTCTGTTTCTGACCTCCCACGTGGTCTGTACATCACACTTGGGGCCTGTGTTAACTATCACAAGACTATGGTGCTCACAAAGATCAAGCAATAACCTCCCATTGGTGTCTGTATATCCGTCAAGGTCGTGGATGTGGGCATTCATATCCCCTAGGAGGATGATTTCGGCCCCATGCCCAAATTCTTTAATATCGGTGTTTATGCAATGCTTTATCTCCAGATTCTCTTCCTTACAGTTATTTCCCGTCCACATGTAAGCTACACAGAGCCACGTTTTCTTTCCACCTACCGTACCCGAAACCCAGAGGTGCTCTGAACACGTTTGTTTTACTCTCTCCCATTTGGCTCCGCTATGAATAAGCATTCCAACACCCCCACCTTTTCTTTCTGATGCGATCCTGTTGCACCCTTCCCAAACATAATTGTCAATATGTGGTGGCTCTTCCAGGTCCCTAAGGTGTGTTTCTGTAACCGCATAAACGGTAATGTAGACGAATTCTACAGCATTAACGAAAGGGTAGCATGCTTCGTAGTAAAACTAAATAAGCGGTATAAACTTAAGATAGTCCAGGGATATGCGCCAACAACGAGCTACGACGACGAACAAGTGGAGCAGTTCTACGAGGATATCGAATTAGCAATAACGAAAGTACGCACACAATACACAGTAGTCATGGGAGATTTCAACGCCAAGGTAGGGACAAAACAAAGTGGAGAGCAGGCGATTGGCAACTACGGAGTCTGCTGTAGAAATAACCGTGGGGATATGCTCGTACAATTTGCCGAAAGAAACCGACTCCGAATAATGAACACGTTTTTCAAGAAACACAAGAATAGGAAGTGGACGTGGAAAAGCCCTAACGGGGAAACAAAGAATGAAATCGACTTTATAATGTGCGAACAACCAGGTATAATTCAAGACACATAAGTAGTGGGGAAGATAAAATGCAGCGATCACAGATTAGTAATCTAGATGTAATCTAGAGGTAATCAGATCGAAGAACGAAGAATTTAAAGTCGCCCTAAGCAACAAGTTCGAGGCCTTAGGCGAAAATGGTGACGATGTAGAAGAAATAAACAAAACTCTAACGAAAACAATCCTTGAAACAGCGATAGAACTCGGGGGCAAAACAGCAAAGCAAACAACAAATAAGTTGTCCCAATCTACCAAGGACTTAATAAAAAAACGCCAACAAATGAAAGTAACTTCGCCAAAAGATAAGATTGAATTCGCAGAACTATCAAAGTTGATCAGTAAAGCCAGGCAAAGAGATAAGAAACTTTAACACGAGAGAAATAGAGAAAGCAGTAGAAAAAGGCACCAGCATTAAATCGGTCAAAAAGAAACTGCACTTAGGACAAAACAAAATGCATGCGCTAAAAGGTAAACAAGGTAACGTTATCAATAATTTCGACGAAATAGTAAAGGTAGCAGAAGATTTCTAGTCGGAACTGTACAGCTCTCAGACAGACCATACAACCTTAAAAGAAATAGAATCAGAGGAAGATACTGAAATTCCATGTATAACCGCTGACGAAGTCAAAAAAGCTGCCAAAGGCACGGCCCACGGTAAAGCAACCGGTGAAGATGGTATAACAGCCGACTTGATCAAAGACGGAGGAGATGTACTTGAAAAACTTGCATCTCTCTTCACGAAATGTGTCAAGACATGTAGTGTACCGCGCAGTTGGAAAAATGCAATCTTTGTATATGTTGTTTATGATTTTCACGTACACGCCAGGTACCCCTTGTCGTAGAGCTTCTAGAACTGCTTGTATTTCTATGGAGTCAAATGCTTTCTCGTAGTCGATAAACGCCATATAAAGAGGTTTGTCGTACTTCGGCGTACTTCTCAATTACTAGGTTGATAGCGTGACTGTGGTTCATTGTCGAGTAACCTTGCCTAAAACCAGCTTGTTCTCTCGGTTGGTTAAAGTCGAGGGTTTCTCTTATCCTTGTAGAAATTACTTTTGTAAATAGATTGTATATTACTGGGAGTAGGCTAATTGTTCTGTAAAGTGGCGTATACGTGAAAATCATAAACAACATATACAAAGATTGCACAGCCACACTACTCGTACATGAGAAAAGCAGAGAAATCCCGATCGAGAGAGGTGTGAGACAGGGAGATACGATATCTCCGATGCTATGCACTACAAGACATGATTGATGACCTAAACAAGGAATGTATGTATACCTGGGACAGTTAATAACAGGAACTCCTAACCATGAAAAAGAAATTCTCCGTAGAATAAGGATGGGCTGGAACGCATTCGGAAAGAATTACGAAATCATGACTGGAAACTTACCGCTCTTACTAAAGCGAAAAGTATTCAATCACTGCATTCTGCGACGGAATGGATACCAAGAGAGGGAAAACGCAACAGAGGCAGGCAAACGGTTAGATGGAGCGATGAAATTAAAAAGTTTGCGGGCATAAAATGGAACCAACTCGCTCAGGATAGGGTGGAGTGGAAATCGATGGGAGAGGCCTTCGTCCTGCAGTGGACCTAAACAGGCTGATGATGATATTCTGGCTCTTACATTCGGAACCCAGAGCTCACCTCTCACGGTCACTCGTTTGAGGGCAACTGCCCATTTATACTTGCACGCTTCATTCCCAGGACAACGATTTTCTTTCACGGAAGAATTCGCGCATCCTAATGCCGAGCAGCAAACCATAATAACTTCACAGAAGCGTGTTTTCCCTGCGAGCAGCGGAGTCGTGCAGCAAGAACCGGCATACAAGGCCGAACGAAGGAACCGGGCAGCTAAGCGTCGAACCGGAAGTCAGGTGCAGACGAAAACGCCATTTTGCTATTCACCTATTCTGTCTCTTTGGAAACCCCCCACCTATGCACCTCCCTGTTTATTTCCACTACTTCGAAACCCTTCTCTCGACTCGTACGCCATCTCTCTTTGTTTGCATCGACAACCGCTCTTTGGAGGTTGCCGCGTGCCCCCCAAAAAGCTAGCTACTGCACGTCCTGCAAGCCGCCAACCCACCTCATGACCAAGCCTAGAAACCCCCCACCTATGCACCTCCCTGTTTATTTCCACTACTTCGAAACCCTTCTCTCGACTCGTACGCCATCTCTCTTTGTTTGCATCGACAACCGCTCTTTGGAGGTTGCCGTCACGCACTGGTATTTCCGGTACCGTGCACACTACTATCTGCACCTGGGGGGAGATGGCGTGCATGTCGTCGACGCCTTTTGCCAAGGTCGTCGCTAACCCTGACGATTCTTTGTTGAGGACATCGTTTAGCCCTGCCGCAATCATCACGAGGTTGCGTCCGTGAGCCCCAGACCTGAGCTTTTCTCTTGCTTGCCTCATGACTGAACCCAGCCTATGTCCTGGGAACGTCCCTACCAATACTCGTTTGTCGCCTTTCACCCTCTCTGAGTGCCTCGGCGCATCGAACTGAATTTGAATCGCCAGCTATGATAACCCGCTGAGGTTTTCCAGCTGGAGTCACCTGCACCTGGCTACTTTCTGGGTGTTTAGCCTGAGTCCCAGCTGCTGCATTGTCTACTCCCTCCCGCAAAGCTACTTCCTGAAAGCTGTGCCCCGCGCTCTTTGCCCCTGCGTTTTTCACACCCTGTTCTTGCTGCCCCCCCCCCCCCGCGCTGGATGTCGGCGCCGCACTATTCTCGCTGTTGCCTGCTTCTTCGTTCACCTTAACTACCATGGCTAGTTCCTCCTCTGCTAACCTAAGCCTCTCCCCCATGGCCTGCGTTTTCTCACGATCTTTTGCCAACGCATTTTCAAGCTCAGCGATTCTGTCCATAAGTCCGCTCTGAGCAGCCATCATTTTTTCCATTTTTGCCTCGATCTCGCACTGTCTTCATTTTGCATCAGCTTCTTCTGCCTTATCTTCCCCACACACTTCCATTTCCATAGCTGCCCCGCACCCTGAACACTTTGCGGTCTTTTTGACCATGACCGCTCGTAGCACAAGAGTTACACTATCTAAAGAACAAAGGCCCTCGGTACTACAAACACTTCCCTAATACGTACCCAAAAACTCAATGGATAGCCCACACTTCAAAACACTCGTTATGGGTGCACGTGCACCTCAGCCACGTGGAGGAAGAAAAAGGAAAGCAAAAAAAAACCCCAAAAAACAAGTTACTGACCTCTCCAAAAACCGTACGAACTAATAACCTCGGTACTACAAACACCTCCCTAAGCACTAACCCTAAGTACAAACACTTCCCTCGGTACTACAAACACTTCCCCAAGACAATGCGTACCCAAAAACTCAATGGATAGCCCACACTTCAAAACACTCGTGGTGGGTGTACGTGCACCGCAGCCACGTGGAGGAAGAAAAAGGAAAGCAAAAAAAAAACCCCAAAAAACAAGTTACTGACCCCTCCAAAAAACCGTACCAACTAATAACCTCGGTACTACAAACACTTCGCCACGTGGTGGAAGAAAAAGGAAAGAAAAAACCCAAAAAACAAGTTACTGACCCCCAAAAAGAAAAGTTATGATTAAAGTGTAATTAATGAATTTAAAGTGTTGTCATGATGCATTGTACACACACACACATTTATACACGAAGTATTATTTATTTGCACCTCGCAATTTCGTAGATGCATAATGCACACATCGCCGAGCACGTCACACACACACTCTACACACGTCACTACAGATCAGCACCTATTGGTGTTATCGTTGTAGCTCACGGTTAGTACCAGCGCTTTGTGATCCGAGAAATGTACGGTGAGCGGATCCGGCAAGACGGCAGAAGAGAGCGAGCGGCAGCCGGCGGACGTTTATATACGGACTGACGCGCCGGCGCCACACACACAGCTGCACAGCGACGCCAGCTGCACAGCGCGCCGTGACGTCACGCCGCGGAGAGCGGTGCGCCCGCGCAAACCGCGGTGAGGAGGCGGAGCGCGCGCAGTCACGTGGGGTGTGACGTCGCTGCGCCGTTGCTACAGACGCTCCTCTCCGCTCCTCGCGCCGTTGCTATGGGACGGCGGATTCAGGGTCGCTTATAAAGTGCATTCGCACTTAAAACACATCCGCTCGCGCCGGCGCCCTAGCAAACCAGCCCAATCCTGTTTGAGCAGCGCCCCCTGTCGACTGTACGGAGCCTATACCTGCCCTCGCCGCTCAGGCGCCTCCAGTGTGTGTGTGTGTGTGTGCGCGCACGCGCGACGGCTGCTTCTTTTTCCCTGGCCATGGAAGGCCGTTTGTGCAGACGAAATCGAAGCCACAGCGAAAATTTGTTGACGCTATGCGCAGTTCTAGTGCGCAGTATCTGTATAGCGCAGCCGTCGATCGCGCATGGTCCAATTTTCAAAAGGACTGCTGTGCTCGATAAACATTGTGCATGAGTGCATTGTTTTGTCGCTGTTGATAGGTAAGTAGCGTGCACCACATAACGACACGCAAAATGATGTGCACGTGAAATACCTTAGGAACAATCTGATGCTTCTCGCCGAACGGACGCGCGCGAGCCCAAGTTCGGAAGGCCAGGTAGCTGAGAGACGCCGCGCGCATTCCTTCCCTTAGTCTCGCCGTGGCAAAATGCGCAACCCTTATCGCTGTTTAGATGCAGAGTTCCTTTAGCAGCGAAAACGCTTGCCTTCGAAGAGCGCCACAATCTTGCGCACGTCATCACGGCGGTAGTCTGTAGGGTTTGGAAACCGCGAGTACTGAAACATACCGCGCTCTCTGACGTTCGGTCACGTGATGGCCATTAATTTTGTGATGTAAGGCTCTCTCCTATATTTTCTTCCGTGGTTTCAATCACCGAAGCTGCCAATGTCAGGGCGTACGTCGCCCAGACGAAGATTCTCATCAACGGCGAGAAAAGGAAAGGCTGTGCTTACACTGCGGCCGACGTCAATACCTGCAAGGGTGCGATTCGGAGAATCGACACGGACATTGGCGAAGACGAATTTGCCACTGATTTTGCACGAGCGCAACCGGAAGGCTCTTCAGGTGCGAGGCGGTGATCATGTTCGATGGAAACAAAGCACCCAACTACGTGCGGTGGAGAGCCACATCCCTGCCGCTGCACTTTGCATATAGAGTCACATGCTGTCCAGGCATGGGACTGGTACGAAGGCATGAGGCAGCAGTCCTGGACGGAGTGTAGCACTGAGTTCACCGCTGCTTTGGTCGCCTTCCACACGCCAGTCGTCACCCTACCCCGTCCGAGACTCGGAAGGCTCATCCACCCATAAGTGCAACTGTACTCGCCGTTGACATGCCCCCTCGTGCAGACCGAGCTGGTAAGGGACACCGCCTTGACGCTGCAGCTGTGTCCCACAACCATGGGGCACTTCGCTCTAAGCACATGTCGAAGTCACTGTCTTCTACCGCAGGTCTCGTGGGTGCCTGACCCAGGAGGATAACCGATAGGTGCCAAAACCACTCGCCATCCAGCGGAATCGGACATGCTGCGCCCAAGCTCACCATCGCTTGGGCACGTAGACGCGACCACTCTCCACCTACAGCAGTCAGATACATGGTCCCCAAGTTGGGCTTCGCATCGGCACGCGGAAGCTCCGACGCCCGTTGTGCTGGAATCTCCTCTACTCGATGATCCAACCTTGTTCGACGACATGCACGCCATCTCCCCCCAGGTGCAGATAGTAGTGTGCTCATTTGAAAAGACAAGTCAGTGCGTACCCGATACGCCGTTCCTGCAGCTGTCGGCCAAAAAAAAAAAACCTAATGGATCTGCGGTAGAAGCTATCTCACCGGGAAAAGTCCAGGTGAACGACTTCAAAAGGCACCGTCGAGTGGCAAGGAAGTATCATGGCATCCGTAGACTGCTTATATTTGACCTTAATTCACTTGACAAATGTGGCATGAACGAACGTACTGACTGACATCTTCCTTGTTGGCGGAACTTGGGATTGTATCATTAATCGCGACATCGCGATGGTGAAGTCAAACTGCTGCAAGTAGTTCACCCATCTTGCAATACGTCCTTTTGGTTGGGTCATATTCAAGAGATGAGCGAGAGCCTGGTGATCCGTGAATAAAGTGAACTTCGTGCCTTCGAGGTAAGTGCGGAAGTACTGAATTGCTTTAAGGACTGCGAGTGCCTCCTTTTCAGTAGTGGTGTTGTTGACTTCAGATGGCTTCAGGGTATAGCTGTAATACCCCACGACGTGTCTTTTTGCGGCCAGATGAGTCATGACACTTCTGGTACAAAACCGCACCTGTCCCGTAGTGTGAAGCGTCGGTATTCAGCTCAAAGGGTAAACTGAAGTCTGGTATCCGTAGAACAGGGTCAGAAGAAATTTTGTTTACCAAATCGCGGTAAACTTCCTTTATGAAAGGTCTGAAATGTCTTGCTAATCCCAAAAACACACGCAGTGAGTGTACGTCGTATGGTTTAACTAGTTAGGAGATCCTCTCGACAGATTCTTGTTTAGTGCCCTTGGTTGTTCCATCAAAGACTCTTCCAAGGAAAACAACTTTTTTCTGAAAGAAGGCGCTTTTCTTAAAACTGACTTTCAGGTGCGCCGTGCTCAAGGCAGTTATCACCTGAGACAAGTGATCTTGATGCTCAGCCTTTGTTTTTGAGAAAACGATAATATCGTCTATGTACACATTGCAAAATACACCTAGGAAAGGCTTCAGAACTTCGTTCATATTCTTCTGGAACCATGCCGGCGAGTTCTTCCAGCCGAATGGAAGCCTGTTATACTCGTACAGGTCAAAAGGCGTTATAAAAAGCAGTGTGCATTTTTGTTTCTTCGGTTAGCGGAATCTGCCAGAAGCCTTATACAATGACAGCAGTACAATGATGATGAACGTAATAAACTAGGAACGTAATACAACTTCTAATCATACAATATTGAGTAACATTTCAGATGGTTATTAGTAATAGTGACGATGTCTTCGGGGAGGTGGTTCCAATCTACTGATCTACGAGGAATAAATGATCGATAAAAACACTGGGAGTTGCAGGATGCGATGCCGACCTTAAGGCGATGGTCGATGCGATATGTACGGAGGAATGAGGATTAGTTGATTGTGTAGGGTGGGATGATGGAATAATTTGTGAAAAGTGCTCAAACGAGATATTTTCCGACGGGATGCAAGAGAAGGAAGACCTAGGCTGAACTTCATTGAACTAATACTGGCAATGCGATTGTAGTTACAAAGTATGAATGTGGGGTGCCCAAGATAATTTTGACGTTATAAGAATACCCAGGTATTTATACGAGGTGACCGGTTCGAGCGGGACGTTGTTTATGTAGTATTTTAGTGGGGCGTTGGCAGATCTAGTCACGCGCATTACCTTACATTTACCAATGTTTAAATCCATTCACCATGTGCTGCACCAATCTGCTACGGTGTTAAGATCAGTTTGGAGGCGTAAACTGTCATTATTACTGGTTATTTTACGAATCTTTGGCATGGGGAATGGTGCAAGGCCGGTTTGACGATTGAGAGCCCTGTAGTCTGTGCAGCGTCTGAAAGTTCCATCTTCCTTTGGCGCTATTGTTATAGGAGAGGCGAAGGGTGATACAGACGGTCGAATTATATCAGCGTCCAGCATCTCATGTAGTTCTTTCTTCAACCACATCTTCAGCTCTCTTGACAGGTTGTAAGGTGATTTGCGGATGACGGTCTGGTTAGTTAGTTCAAAAGGGACCCACGCGTCACTGCGGACGAAGTTAGGAAAGCAATTCAGGGCATGTCCCGCAGAAAAGCGGCTGGAGAAGACGGCATAACCACCGACTTGATCAAAGATGGCGGAGACTTCCTAACTGGACAGCTCGCGACACTATACACTCAATGCCTCAAAACTTTGAAGGTACCAGTCAGATGGACAAACGCAGATATTCTATTATTACATAAGAAGACTTGAGGAACTACAGGCCGATCAGTCTACTCTCAGCACTTTACAAAATATTCACAAAGGTTATCTGAAACAGAATAAGGGCCACACTTGAATTTAATCAACCAAGAGAGCAAGCAGGGTTCAGAAAAGGATACTCTACTATGGACCACCTGCATGCGATCAATCAAGTAATCGAGAAATCCGCTGAATACAACAAACCCCTCTATATGGCTTTCATAGATTATGAAAAGGCTTTCGACTCGGTGGAGATACCAGCAGTTCTGGAGGCCCTACGTCGTCAAGGAATGATAGCTACATAAACACAATAGCCAACATCTATAAAGGTTCTACAGCCACCCTGCTCCTCCATAAGAAAAGCAGAAAAATCCCAATACAGAAAGGTGTCAGACAAGGAGATACAATTTCTCCAATGCTATTTACTGCATGTTTGGAAGAAATCTTCAAAAGGTTAACGGCGAATATCTGAGTAACCTGCGATTTGCAGATGACATAGTGCAAAAGATGATTGAGGACTTAAGCAAAGAAAGCGCTGAAGTAGAATTAAGGATGAACATGCAGAAAACAAAGATAATGCGCACGGCGAAAAAACGTCTATTCACGATCGAAACCCATACATTAGAAGTCGTAGAAGAATATCTGTACCTAGGACAGCTACTTACAGGAGAACCCACCCATATAAAACAAATCCACCGCAGAATAAACATGGGTTGGCGCGCATATGGGAGACATTCCCAATTGATGAACGGAAACCTACCACTGTCACTCAAGCGGAAACTATATAACTACTGCATTTGGCCAGTACTGACTTACGGATCAGAAACCTGGAGAATTACAAATGGAAGGGGGTTGCCGCAGCGCGCCGGTTACGATGACATGAAGAGGTTGGGGGGCTGCTGGCTGGGCGGGTTCGTCTGCCATTATCGGGATAGCGGGTAGCGTCCGACTTCGTAGTTCCAGGTTTGATGACCCGGCACTTCCACCACTTTGGAAGGGGGTTTATTGGTTTTAAGCAGCGTGTGGACAGGCGGTGCGACGATGGCAGCAGCCGTAGTTCTGGACAGCGTCGTCAGCTCGAGATCAGGGCTCGTGCCTCTTTCTCAGGCCGTGTCCCACAGGACTGCGTAGGTTCGTGCTTCCCCACTACACAAAGAAGCTAGAGAGGAAGTTGAGAACTGCGCAGCGGGCGATGGAACAAAAAATGATAGGCGTTACACTAAGGCATAGGAAGACAGCCGAGTGGGTCAGAGAAAAAACGGGGGTCGCACACATAATGAACGATATTACGAAGAAAAAATGGACATGGGCAGGCCACGTGATGAGGCTAGAAAACCGATGGACAGTTTAGAACGACGGAATGGACACCAAGAGAGGGTAAGCGCAGCCGTGGGCGGCAGAGAGTAAGATGGGGGGTCGAAATCAATTCGCAGGCATCAAATGGAATCGGCTCGCGCAGGACAGGCAAGGATGGCGAGGATTGGGAGAGGCCTTCGTCCTGCAGTGGACGTAAGATGGGCTGATGATGATGATGATGATCTTCTGGCATTTATTTTAAAGCATTCTTTACCTCCTCTGTCGTTACTGGTGTAAAAATACCAGAATGTCATGGTTTAGGATTGGGTGCTGCCAGCCACCCGCTCAAAATTTAAGCGACGACGAGCAAATTAACCGTGCGCAACGTTCTACGACGCTCCCAATAAAACGCTACAACAGAACGCTACAACGCTACAATCCTTGCTCTAACGAGCGATTTCGTATGTCAATACGTGAAGGTTACTTACTTGGCCTGTATAGGTCAATTCATAAGTTCTTCTTGAGTCTTTTCTGACGTCTGAAGGATTCTGGTTAGCCAGTGCTTTTATATGTCTGTATATTGCTGTACCAACGCTCATTGTTGGAATGGCTACTGAATTGCTTACGAACTGCAGCTCTCCCGAGTGATCCACCCATGGTTTCTGGAGGGAGGGAAAGGACCAAGTAAGGTCAAAGACGAGGGTTTTGTACCATTTAAGCACACAACAGCGTTAGCACGCATAGAAGCCCTCACTTAATGTGTTATATTCCACATAAGTTTGCGCTGATGTACAGTGCTCAGCGAATGAAACGCGATACTCGGAGCGCGTGACTGCCAATGCTTACTACGTCAGTGCGCTGCGCTGGCGACAGCGCGCTAATTGTGCTGCCTAACTCCAACAGTACAAAACCTGCCGACCGTCACGCGGTCGGAGTATTGCATTTCATTCGCTGAGCGCTGTACATGACAGTGTACATGGCGCCAAGGTTCCTTAGTGGGGCTTCATTTTAGAGGTACCGCCCGTGACGGAGGACGCCAAAATAAAAAGTAAGTCACAGTTTCGCCGCAACGGCGAAGCAATGCATGGTATGATATACGAAAAAAGAACAGCAACTATAGTTGCTGTTCTTACTTCGTATATCATATCATGCATTTGTGGGGTTTTACGTCCCAAAACCAGCTCTGATTTATGAGAGACGCCGTAGAGGAGGTCTCCGGAAATTTAGACCACCTGGGGTTCTTTAACGTGCACCGACATCGCACAGCACACGGGCATCAACATTTCGCCTCCATCGAAATGCAGCCGCCGCCGCCGGGATTCGATCCCGCGACCCTCGGATCTGCAGCCGAGTGCCATAGCCATTAGACTACCGTGGCGGGGCTATATAGGAGCAATCTGAATTGCAGCGAACTTGGGCTTATTGAGTAAGCATACAGTTTTAGTGCCGATGGTGGTACTCGCTGGTCGGCTCTTGTAGCAGTCCAGTGGCAACAGGAGTGACAACATGACCGTCGCGTCGCCTTATGTGCAGTTGCACTGTATATCCAAGCGGTTGGTTAGGGGCACGAGGATCAAGTTGACAGTTCAAATACGATCCCGCCGCGAAGTGGCCGCGACGGCCTCCTGCAGCTTAGTCATGAGAGCGCGCCCGAACGTCGGCCGCAGACAGATCCACGGAGTGAATGATGATGAGTGGGCGAAGCTCCGGAAGTTCATCGTAGATCGTGCCGAGTTCCGGATTAATTTAGTTAACGCGCACGCTACGAATCCGTATGGTTCAACTACGCACAAGTGAAATCTCACACCGGCACCTGATTGCAAGTCAAGATCCAGTGCCTATTTATACATATATGGGTGGCCGGTGAACGGTTCTCCAGCGCGAGCAGACGGTATTTTTCAATCAAGAAACTCTCTATACTCGGCGACAGCTTTTCTTGACATTGGAGCGAAGGCTACGGAGGCGGGGCCTCAGCACATTTGTGTTACTACGCATGTAGTCCGGCAGCTTGCAGCCGATTTCAGTTCCAGTTTCGGTTTTCGCTTGCTCGCAGCGCTAGTGTGTTTAGCAAAATGTATGCATGCAAAATGGGAACGCCAGAGTTAAATTTTGACGAGAGTGCATACATGCAGCTAGTTACTGTGCTGTATATATACTGGTACATATAAAAGTTTCCGCTGTTCAGAACGTTTTCCCAGCATTATTCAGCCTTTATAACAGTGATGTTTAGCTTCCGTGTTCAGCCCAGTATATACGGGTGCGCGCCACACGTGATCGAATGTTAACGTTTACAGTATTGAGCCCTTTACAGGCGGAATGGAAGGCCGGTTCCGGCACGATCCTGCACGGGCCTGTCTTGTTTCAGTTTTGCTGTATTCGGTTTACGCCCACAAAGACTGTCAGCAATGATCGGCGCAGACTGCGCCTCAGTGTTCGAGAAGCCTCACAATTGTAGATCGTTGTTAAGATTGCGCGCAAGACGCGAACAGTCAAGCTTATTTCAGAGCTTGCGCGGCCACCAGTGATAAGGCTGGAAAGTTCGATGCGTGATGTATAAAAGACGGCGCGTCCCAACGATGAGCAGCTTTTCCACGGCGGATGCTGTTTCTTACGCTTTGGAGAGGATAGTGGGGCCCGCAGAGCTTCAGCCTTGATTCGTGTTACCGTTCGCATACTCACTCCGGTGAGTTCGGCGACAGTCCGGCACACAGAATTCGTCGACAGCTCGGGCTCACGGCGCCTTACTCCAGCGTAGACGTTGCAGATAACCTGCTTCGTTTGCTTGGAGACCCACTTCTTGTCACACTTAGCGTATAGCCTCCTCGGAGAACTAAAAGGAGAGTTCGCGGCCGCACACGGTATTGCCAGCACCGGGGACGCCATGTTTACTGCAAGAGCAAGCAGCAGACGCAGCAGGCGTGCGGAAAACGTGGTGCCGTCCAAGAAATAAAAAAGGAAAAAAAAAACTAGGGCGCACGATAACTTCTTTTCCATGAACAGCTTCCCATACTTGTTCTATCCTTATAATGAAGAACCTTTGATTTATTCGGGCCAAGTAGCCATTAGAATCAGAAAATAAAATAGGTACTATTTCCTGGCGCGCGCGCATGCAGGCGATTCGGCTCTGTAGCTTCCACAGTGCTGTCAAGGAAAGCTGTCGCCGAGTATAGAAGACGCTGCCTGCGTCAAGCTTGTCTCTCGCGGGTGAGGGCGCGTTCTCCTTTGCGAGCTGGTAGCGCGTTCATCGAAGATTGATTGATTGATTGTGGTTCGGTTAGGAAAGGACGCTAATTTCTGCAGCCCATGTAGGGAGCACGGCTAAGCGTCCGTAGGGGTAAGGGAAAGGGAGTGAAAGAGATAGAGAGGAGAGAAAGGCCGTAATGGAGGGCTCCGGAAATTTAGACCACCTGGGGTTCTTTAACGTGCACTGACAACGCACAGTACACGGGCCTCTGGCATTTTCACCTCCATCTCTTGTGAGAGAGAGACAGAGACAGAGAGCGAAAGGCGCGCGTTGACTATGGAAACGCTCCTTCTTCGATGGAGCGTTTCCATGAATCATGAATTTCATCTTATGACGTGTCATTTACGTTCGTGATGTAGTCATGTTGTGGCATGCCAATTTTCGTATACATCCCGTTAACGAAACGCGTGGCATGTAAATCATGTCTCTCATGACAAGCATATCATAATTTTCATGTTGTGACCTGTCAGTCATGTTCGTCATGCAGTCATGTTGTGGCATACCAATTTTCGTATGCATCCCATTAACGAAACGGCCAGGACAGCACCAAGAGCGTCGCATGTAAATCATGCCGCTCATGACGTGCATGTCATGCTTTTCATGTTATGATCTCTCACTTATGTTCGCCCTGCAGTCATTGTGGCATACCAATTTTTGTATACATCCCATTAACGAAACGGCCGGGAGAAAATGTACCGAGTTATCGCGCGAGGTCGCCGTTATTCTACAGCCACAACAGATTAACTGCAAACAGATTACGCCAAGTTACGGAAAAATCGTCGACAGATTACGCCAAGTTACGGAAAAATCGTCGGCGATTTTTCCGTAACTTGGCGTAATCTGTTTGCAGTTAATCTGTTGTGGCTGTAGAATAACGGCGACCTCGCGCGATAACTCGGTACATTTTCTCGCACCAACAATCGCGAGCGCGCGGGCACGTTCAATTTATACTCGTAGCTTCTGTCCGCAACGGCCACTGGCTGCGATCATTACCGATATTGTGCTTCTGTCCGCAACGACTATAGTTGCGTTCATTGCTGATTTCAAAGGAGATTGCTGAATCAAGCACCAAGCATTTGGAAATGACTTCATGGTAGAAACTTACCAGTGCTGTCCCATTGCAGTCTTGCGGTACGTCCCAAGCTGTCCCCCCAAGCACACACGTGGTTTCCCTGCCGAGGCTGTATTCGTATGTTTCAATTATGAAAACCACCCTCCTGTTCCTGCAACATTTGGAAATTGAATAGATCGTTCGATAAAAGAATTTCTAATGTGGACCCAATCTCGCGTACTTATAAATGGCGGTCGTGGCAAGGGAAATGATAACAAGAGGTTTACTGAGACTAGGAAGACCTAGTTGCAAGATGGATACAGAACATGGGGTACAGCGTAGAGCGACTGGATGAACATTAAAGCTACAGTGCCTAGAATATAATGGCTAGTGTGCTGAACGGAGGGGGTTCCCAATGGGTGGGTGGGCCTTCCAACTGTGGTTGCGGATACCGCAACCTACCGCAGCTGGCGGTAGGTTGCGCTTTTAGTGTTTTCTGAAGGTATTTTGCCCACGTACGCGTTGCTTCAAGAGCGGGTACATGGTTTCTGTCGTGGTAGACGCAAAGAGAGAAAAAAAAATACTGAAGCGAGGCGGCTAGAGACAGCGCCCGGTCATTCGTAGTAGACAAGAGAAGCCCAAACTTCTTCCACAAGTTTCCGCAGCTTTTGCATGAATGGCATGCTATGCCAGTTTATAAATGGTGCCATCATGCCAAAATGATTGAACACACGAAGGGGGGGGGGGGTGCAGTTGGAACATTTACTGCTCTAGACGGCATAAATGTGCAAGTGTGAACGTCTCACACGACCAAAATTTATTTTCTAGCTGTGCCTCGTCGTTATTCGCGCTGGTTACCGAAAGTTATATATAGTGGCGGGCTTGTCGGTTACACACTATATAGGAACGCCTCGCATGTTTATTATTATTTTTATGAGATAGGGGCGCGCATAAAATGCACACAACACAGGCACATCTGTGTGTATTTCATGTGCGCCCTTCTCTCTATCTCTCCCCCCTCCTTCCCCCCGAAAAAAAAAAAGCCTTGCACAGCTATATACACATATATGATCGCGCGTTGACATGTCATATCAGACACCCAAAATGAAGGAGCATTCGAAAACGGAAATAAAGATCCGAAACCACGCTTTATTGAGCGAATGCGTGCATCGTGGAATATATTAATTACATTTTTAGGGAGCGTTTTCAATATGCTTAATATTCACACTTAATCTTCGCAAGAAGAGCGTTGCGGTCCCGCCTGCGCGCCGCTCTGTTGCAATTGTGTCAATGTGGCCAGGCCAACTATTACTGAAAGTGCTAAAAACAAATGTTAGTCGTCTTATTCCAATTCCTTAACATAAGACGTCTAACATTTGTTTTTAGCACTTTCAGTAATAGTTGGCCTGGCCACATTGACACAATTGCAACAGAGCGGCGCGCAGGCGGGACCGCAACGCTCTTCTTTTGCTTGCCCCTTGCCCAACTTGCGGCGAAAGTAGCGGCGGCGCTGCCATCGCCCAATCTACCCAGGTTTGCTCGGTGGCGTGGTAGCTCTGTAAACGGCATCTCTGCTTCTGTCGCGAAATCGCATTTAAACCATTGTTACGCCGACAGGTTGCAAGTCATTAACTGCTAAGTTGATCAACTTTTACGTGGTCATGCAAACGTATGCATTTCTATATAGACGATTTTCCGCAGCTAGTAAGCAAAACTAGATGGCGCCACCGCACCGAAGCACCATGGCCTTCTCCTGGGCGGCGCGTCCGCGATGTGGCGTGTGGCGTCCGTTGCCCTGGCCTACGGCGAGAAGCGGGCGGCAACGGTGAAGGGGAAGTAGAAAGGAGAAGGCCATTAGATCACGTGTTCAAACATGGCAGCGCCCATTCGCCGCTGCGGAAAAGCGTCTATAGATCCTATTCCACC
>JABSTT010004783.1:0-20401 GCA_013339685.2 Hyalomma asiaticum
GCATTTCCTGGTGTTTAACAACTAATTTATTTATAACCAAAAAGAGTAAAAGAAGGGCGCGAGTAGAGACATATTCAGTGCAGTATTTCTTGTTGCACGGGAAGGCAGCACGTCTTTCCTGCACTGAGAAACTGGCAGAAATTCATGCAAAATGGCGGCGCCGCGACTCCTCGCTATGTTTGTTACGTGCAGCGCAGCACTTCGCTCGTGTTTTCAGCTGGAGTGAGTGGTTCACGTTCTGCTAAATCCTGTACTGCAGGTAGCTCGCAAGAGAACATATGCTTGCCAACATACCCCATAGGCTGCACCAGGCTGCACTCAGCAAAATCAGCCCCGGAGGGTGTCCCCGCCATTGTGAATAAATGTTTGCCCCGCATAAATGCTGTCTTCCACGTTTTCCGACAGCCAGAAAAAAAAAGGAAGAAATAAAGAAAGAAAAACGCGCGAATTCTGCGTAGAAGTACCCTAGCACGTGCTTAGCCCACAGCAACGAAACACAAAAAAAGTGTGTAAGGGTGGACGCGCGTCCCCTTCGCAAATGAGCACCGGGGTCATGGCCCCCTCTATGCACGTCCATTGTGCGCATCTACAGTTTGTAAAGACTGTCGTTCTGAACCTGCTTTTGGTGCTATTATCTCCCTTCGGAGGGGCGACCGCACTGTTTTATGAGAACTTGTTTTGGGTGCTCTGTATTCGGGGCTGCAGATACAAGCATTCCTACCGACATGCAATGTGCACGAATAAGTTTCAACGGGTGCACGCAGTCCGTCTACGCGTGTCGGCACATATACCGAGTTTATCGATTATGCAAGTTGAGTGCGCGATTCCTTGGCGAGTGTACCTCCTAAGACAATGCTCATCCCATCTGTGACAGTCCTTGTATATTAAGACAAGCCTGCGCCTTTTGGTGAGACTTACAGTGTCATCGCCGAAGTTGTATTACTGACTCAAAGCTGAAGAATGCACAGAGGATGGCAAAATTCGGTAAGTTGCTGGACATTTTTTTCAAAAATGGGACGTGGCACTTTTTCTTGCCATGTTCAAGCACCGGTTACATACAAGTGGAGGAATGCCGAAGTACGAAGTTCTATTTTTTTGCTCCTCGTGTCGCTATTGATAGTGCTACACACCAGATTCGGTAATCCACGGCTCCGATCCCTCCGATCATAAAACACACACTTCACCGCCATATGAGCTCGGGAGTTGCTGCTCGGCGCAATTTCGACGGGATATCGTTCGGATCGCTGCGATCAGAGTAACTAAATTCCAACATGTTGGTCGCTCGTTGCAGTCCGTTGCAACAAGAGCGATCGCGATTTTTTTTTTGAAAGAAATCCACACATATCCACGGAGTGAATTATGATGAGTGGGCGAAGCTCCGGAGGTTCATCGGTCGCGCATCGAACGATCTCGAACGATGGTTCCATCCAATGAGAATCGAGCTGAGATGCGCCTTAGCGATATCCGATTAATCGAGAGCAATGCACCTCCATCAAATCAGATTCCAACACAAAACGCCGCAATCTAGCGCTCTTCTATCACACTAGAGCACGCAGCGAGCGCCTCCGCGCCATCTATTGATCAGTTCACTTACTAGCTAAGCAGCACCGCAGCGCTCGGACGGACGGACGGACAGACAGACAGATAGACAGACAGACAGACAGACAGACAAACAGATAGACGGACGGACGGTCGGACGGAAGCTTCGCCCCACTCATCATCATTCACTCCGTGGATATGCTGGATGGATGGATGGATGTTAGGAGCGTCCCCTTTACAACGGGGCGGTGGCCGGGCCACCAAGCTGGCGCAGGAGAGCGCGCAGTGAGCGCCTCCGCACCATCTATTGATAAATTCACGTACTAGCTAAGCAGCACTGCAGCGCCATCTCGTGATCATTCCGAGACCTAGAGGTAGCTACTACGACAACGACCCCGGACTAGCCTATGCCCTAAGCAGCTTCGCCCCTAAAGAATCGCGATCGCTCTAGTCGCGGAGCCAAAATCGCTGTGTTTCTGCGTCATGTGAAACGGCCTTTAAGCTACGCAGAAACGAAAGTAACAAAGGCAGAATTCACGATATTGTTCTAGAACTTTGTGCCTGTTACTAGTTTGTTGTTTTATTGCATTACTGTATTATTTTCTTGTGTTATATTACTCCCAAATTTAATTCAATTTCCCGTTTACCACTCCCCTCTATTAGGCCGCGAGGGCACAATAAAAAAAAATAAAATAAAAATTAAATAAGAGAACATAAGATACTGCCGTGTTTACAAATATCCGAGGTAGGCATTAGCTACCCTCCTTGGATGGTAAGAAATCCTAGAGTAGAATTATCAGCCCAGGGAATAATATCTAAAAAATTCGCAGCATATCAACGGAGTAGATGATGATGAGTGGACGAAGCTCAAGGGGTTCATCATAGATCGTGCAGAGTTCCGGATTAATTTAGTTAACGCACACGCTACGAATCCTTATGGTTCAACTACGCACAAGTGAAATCTCCCACCGGCACTTCATTGCAAGTCAAGATCCAGTGCATATATATATATATATATATACATATATATATATATATTGAAACAAGGCGTGCGACACTTGAAGACGCCGCGACTGAATAAGCCTCCTCAGCTGGGACGGTTCACTTGGCGCGCGCCACACAAACCTCAGCGTCTTCTTTCACACTGACTCGCAGCTGATTCCGATATGCTCTGCTACAATCACTCCCCGCGCAGAAAGGAGCCAACCTGACGACCTAGGGGAATGGCACGACAGGGGGGTCGTAGTATGGCTTGAGCCGCGCTACGTGCACTGTTTCACGTCCTCGACAGCGGTGGTCGGATGACTGTTCAAGAGGCTCGACGACATAGTTAGAATATATATACAATATATATATATATATATATATATATATATATATATATATATATATATATATATCCCTTCACCTCTTCGCCGGTCTACGTCACCGCTACGCCCTGCTTCTCCCTTCTCTGATCGCCGTCCGGAAAACTAACTCATGCAGCTTCAGGAGGAAAAGCTGCATTGGGCGACGGGACAGAATTTCCTCCAGCGCGCCCGTGTAATATGATAATGGTTTCTGTAGAGGGTTTGTTAGTTGAAGCCTTAATCGACACTGGTGCTAGTGTATCGGTTATTCATCGCGATTTGTGTTGCCGTCTGCGGAAAGTTACTACCCCTTATGACGGACTTACATTACTTGATGCTCAAGGATCCGCTATACGGCCTACCGCTATGTGCACTGCCCGTGTCTACATTGATGGACTTCTCCATTGCATACCATTCGCCGTGCTAAGTTCGTGCGCCCAGCAACTTATCTTAGGATGGGATTTTCATTCTACGGCCTCCGCTTCCATCTGCTGCCGGCAGCGGGTTATCCACATGACCGACACCAACCACTGACTCCATTCCAAGGACGCACCTCTTAATTTCCTTGCTGCACAAGACACTCATCTACCACCTCGCCACCAGAAAATTGTTGCAATAACGTCCGATGTCATTGACTACGGTGACGTGCTCGTCGTACCATCTCTCCGCTGTCTCGCAAGAGGGATGGCCTTTGCGTCAGGGCTGCTTCGGTTTGATAATGGCCGTGCCCATCTATGCGTGACGAACACGACGCCCGAAAAAGTTCTCATAACCAAAGGCACTACATTGGCCCGTATCCCTGAATCGGAATCTATCTCAGTGCTTTCCTTTAAGTCAACATCCTCATCCTCTGCACCGTCAATTGTCAGGCGTCCCGAGTCTCTTTCTGCTCTTCCGTCTACAATCAGTTCCGACCTGACACCTTCACAGTCACAAGAGTTGCTTGATTTGCTGAAGAAGCACGAAGCTATGTTCGACGCGCATTGCACTTCGCTGGGAAAAACGTCCATTACAACGCATCGAATACAGACAGAAGGCACTTCCATCGTCCGCCGTCACCCCTATCGCGTGTCACCCGCCGAGCGGAAAGTGATTGAAGAAAACGTCGCCGACATGCTCCAGCGGAATGTAATACGCCCCTGTTCAAGCTCTTGGTCATCTCCTGTTGTTCTGGTTCGGAAAAAAGATGGCTCTATACGCTTTTGTGTAGATTACCGGTCACTCAACACGATCACACGCAAAGATTTAAACCCTATGCCTCGCATAGACGATGCCTTGGATTCCCTACAGGGTGCTGAGTACTTTTCGACTCTCGACCTGCGTTCTGGGTACTGGCAAATACCTATGCATGAGGACGATAAAGAGAAAACAGCGTTTTCAACACCAGACGGGCTCTATGAGTTCAACGTCATGCCATTCGGCCTCTGTAATGCACCCGCAACGTTCGAGCGTATGATGGACACCGTTCTCCGTGGCTTGAAGTGGAAGACTTGTTTGTGTTATCTGGATGATATTGTTATTTTTTCGTCAACCTTCTCTCAGCATTTGCATCGTCTAGATGAAGTTCTCACGTGCCTTGCCAACGCCGGACTTCAGCTAAACACCAAGAAGTGCCACTTCGCAAGCAAGACAATCAAGGTGTTAGGACACATTGTCAGTAAGGATGGAATTCGCCCTGATCCTGACAAGGTTACCGCAGTTCTGCACTTTCCTCGTCCACAGAAGACCAAAGATCTGCGCAGTTTCTTAGGCCTCGCTTTCTATTTTCGCCGATTCATACGGGGCTTCGCCACCATAGCCACGCCTTTGCACAAACTACTCCGATCTCATGTTCCCTTTGTGTGGTCTCCCGAATGCGAATCAGCTTTCGACTATCTGAAGCGCGCTCTATCCTCGGAACCCGTACTTTGCCATTTTGACGAAACCGCACCTACTCTCCTGCATACGGACGCCAGTGGTCACGGCATTGGAGGCATTCTCCTACAGCGAGACGAATCTTCACGAGAGCGGGTCGTTGCTTACGTAAGCCGCGTTCTGACAAATGCCGAGAAGAACTACACCATAACTGAAAAAGAATGTCTAGCCGTCGTTTGGTCCGTCCAAAAATTCCGACCTTACCTCCACGGGCGTCATTTTACCATCGTGACGGACCATCACGCCTTATGCTGGCTTTCGACGTTGAAGAACCTATCTGGGCGCCTTAGTCGGTGGATTCTATGTCTGCAAGAGTACGACTTCGCCATTACTTACAAATGTGGTAGAAAACACCAGGATGCAGACGCACTTTCTCGGAGTCCACTTCCTGCGACACAATGCAGTGGGCCTTCAACCGTCTTCTGCGCCAAGCTGTCGCAAAATCCCTCCTCGGACACTACGTCGATAGCAGCTGTGGACCTGGTACCGCCGTACGACAACACATCGTTCCAGTCTCACCAGCTTGCAGACCCTTATTGTCAGCGCATCATAGCCCGTCTTCAAGGAACTTCGCGCCCACCTAACGCCCGCCTTCGTCGTCAGCTGGGACAGTTTAAGATCGCAGACCACGTCCTGTACCGCCATGTATATCACCCTGACGGCCGACGCTGGGTGCCTGTCCTGCCTCGCTCTCTTCGGCATCAAGCCCTTCAGGCTTCTGACGACCATATGACTTCTGGTCATTTTGGTTTTTATAAAACCTATGACCGCATCCTTAGTTTTATCTCTAGTTTTTTCGTTATCCTCCACGTTTCTGCGCCGTACGTTAGTACTGGGAGAATGCAGTGATTGAATACTTTTCGTTTTAGTGAGAGCGGTAAGTTTCCAGTCATGATTTCGTAATGCCTTCCGAATGCGCTCCAGCCCAACCTTATTCTACGGAGAATTTCTTTTTCATGGTTAGGAGTTCCTGTTATTAACTGTCCCAGGTATACGTATTCGTTTACACACTGTAAGGGTTCATTGTTGATTTTAAATTCCTGTTCCTTAGCTAGGCTATTGAGCATAACTTTGGTCTTTTGTCTATTCATTCTTAATCCAATTTTAATACTTTCCCTGTCTAAGACATCAATCATGTTTTGTAGTTCGTCTCCATCGTTGCTAAAGAGCACAATGTCGTCTGTGAATCTTAAATTGCTGAGATATTCTCCGTCTATTCGAATTCCCTTGTCTTCCCAGTCTAGACGTTTAAATATTTCCTCTAAACATGCAGTGAATAGCATCGGGGATATCGTATCTCCCTGTCTCACACCTCTCCCGATCGGGATTTCTCTGCTTTACTCATGTAGGAGTAGTGTGGCTGTGCAATCTTTGTATATGTTGTTGATGGTTTTCACGTATATGTCAGGTACCCCTTGTCTACGTAGAGCTTCTAGAACTGCTTGTATTTCTATCGAGTCAAATGCTTTTTCGTAGTCGATAAACGCCATATAAAGAGGTTGGTTATATTCCGCGCACTTCTCAATTACTAGGTTGATAGCGTGGCTGTGGTCCATTGTCGAGTAACCTTTTCTAAAACGAGCTTGTTCTCTCGGTTGATTAAAGTCGAGTGTTTCTCTTATCCTCGTAGAAATTACTTTTGTAAATAGCTTGTATATTACTGGGAGTAGGCTAATTGGTCTATAATTCTTTAACTCCTTTATGTCATCTTTCTTGTGGATAAGGATTATATTCGCATTTTTCCAACTGCGTGGTATATTACATGTCTTGACACATTTCTTGAAGAGCGATGCAAGTTTTTCAAGTACCATATCTCCTCCGTCTTTGATCAAGTCGACTATTATACCATCGTCACCAGCTGCTTTACCGCGGGACATGCCTTTGGCAGCTTTTTTGACTTCGTCAGCGGTTATACATGGAATTTCGGTGTTCTCCTCTGGTTCTATTTCTATTAAGGTTGTATGGTCTGTTTGAGAGCTGTACAGTTCCGAGTAGAAATCTTCTGCAACCTTTACTATTTCGGTGAAACTGTTGATAACGTTACCTTGTTTATCTTTTAGCGCATGCATTTTGTTTTGTCCTAAGTGCAGTTTCTTTTTGACTGATTTAATGCTGGTGCCTTTCTCTACTGCTTTCTCTATTTCTCTCATGGTAAAGTTTCTTACATCTCTTTGCCTGGCTTTACTGATCAATTTCGATAGTTCTGCGAATTCTATCTTATCTTTTGATGAAGTTACTTTCATTTGTTGGCGTTTTTTTATTAAGTCCTTGGTAGACTGGGACAGCTTACTTTTTGCTTGCTTTGTTGTTTTATCCCCGACTTCTATCGCGGTTGCAAGGATTGTTTTCGTTATGGTTTTGTTCATTTCCTCTACATCGTCACCGTTTTCGCCTAAGGCCTCGAACTTGTTGCTTAGGGCCACTTTAAATTCTTCGTTCTTCGCTCTGATTACCTCTAGATTGCATTTTTTTCTAGTAAATAATTTAGTTCTTGTCTTCTTTAGGTTAAGTACAATCTTTGCCCTTACTAATCTGTGATCACTGCATTTTATCTTCCCCACTACTTCTGTGTCTTGAATTATACTTAGTTGTTCGCACATTATGAAATCGATTTCATTCTTTGTTTCCCCGTTCGGGCTTTCCACGTCCACTTCCTATTCTTGTGTTTCTTGAAAAACGTGTTCATTATTCGGAGTCGGTTTCTTTCGGCAAATTGCACTAGCATTTCCCCACGGTTATTCCTATGGCCGACACCGTAGTTGCCAATCGCCTGCTCTCCACTTTGTTTTGTCCCTTCTTTTGCGTTGAAATCCCCCATGACTACTGTGTATTGTGTCCGTACTTTCTTTATCGCTAATTCGATATCCTCGTAGAACTGCTCTACTTGTTCGTCGTCGTAGCTCGTTGTTGGCGCATATCCCTGGATTATCTTAAGTTTATACCGCTTATTTAGTTTTATTACGACGCATGCAACCCTTTCATTAATGCTGTAGAATTCATCTACGTTGCCCGCTATATTTTTGTGAATTAGGAACCCAACGCCATATTCCCTCTTTTCGGGTAACGCAACGTGCAATGGAAAGAAAAATGTTGGGGGTAACGCTAAGAGATAAAAAACGAGTGGAATGGTTCAGGGAACAGACAGGAATAGCCGATATTATTATATCAATTAAACGAAAGAAGTGGACCTGGGCAGGACATGTCATGAGGAGGAAAGATAACAGATGGACAGTAAGAGCAACGGAATGGATACCAAGAGAGGGAAAACGTAACAAAGGCAGGCAAAAGGTGAGATGGAGCGATGAAATTAAAAAAAGAAAGAAAGCATTTCCCCGAGGGTGAACATGGTTAAGTGCGAATGCACGGGGTGATGCTATGAGGGGGAGTAAAGTTATGATTAAAGTGTAATTAATGAATTTAAAGTGTTGTCATAATGCATTGTACACACACACACATTTATACACGAAGTATTATTTATTTACACCTCGCAATTTCGTAGATGCATAAATGCACACATCGCCGAGCACGTCACACACACACACACACTCTACACACGTCACTACAGATCAGCACCTATTGGTGTTATCGTTGTAGCTCACGGTTAGTACCAGCGCTTTGTGATCCGAGAAATGTACGGTGAGCGGATCCGGCAAGACGGCGCGGACCGTACAGTTCCTACTGAACGCCAAGTCTATGAAGCCACCGTTGATCGTGGTCGGAAACTCCTACCGCGATGGATCCAACCTGCGATGGATCCATACTGCGAAAGACTTCACCGACCGCGGAGCCGAGCGAGAAGAGAGCGAGCGGCAGCCGGCGGACGTTTATATACGGACTGACGCGCCGGCGCCACACACACAGCTGCACAGCGACGCCAGCTGCACAGCGCGCCGTGACGTCACGCCGCGGAGAGCGGTGCGCCCGCGCAAACCGCGGTGAGGAGGCGGAGCGCGCGCTGTCACGTGGGGTGTGACGTCGCTGCGCCGTTGCTACAGACGCTCCTCTCCGCTCCTCGCGCCGTTGCTATGGGACGGCGGATTCAGGGTCGCTTATAAAGTGCATTCGCACTTAAAAGTTTGCAGGCATAAAGTGGAACCAACTCGCTCAGGATAGGGTGGATTGGAAATCGTTGGGAGAGGCCTTCGTCCTGCAGTGGACCTAAACAGGCTGATGATGATGATGATGATGATGATGATGACCGCATCAAGGCTCGATTCTATTGGCCAGGCTTGTCTGCCAGTGTAGCGAGGTATGTCGCTTCTTGCGCCCGTTGTCAGCGTCGAACTCCCTACAACACCACCAAGTGGACAGCTGCAACCGGTTCCGTGTCCGTCCGAACCGTTTGAAGTCGTCGGCATTGACCTCTACGGTCCCCTTCCTCTGACTGCGAGCGGTAACCGATGGATCGTGACAGCCGTGGACCACTTGACACGCTACGCCGAGACTGCTTGTGTGCGTTCAGCGTCCGCTTCTGAAGTCGCTGAATTCATACTTCAATCTTTAATACTCCGTCACGGTGCTCCTCGCATCATCCTGAGCGACCGCGGGAGGGCATTCCTCTCACAACTAGTCGAGGAAGTTCTCAGAGCCTCTGGAACCATCCACAAGACAACCTCGAGCTACCACCCGCCGACCAACGGCCTAACCGAGCGATTTCACCGCACACTCTCCGACATGATCGCCATGTACGTACATTCAGCCAGACCACAATAACTGGGACGGAATTTTGCCATTTGTAACTTTTGCGTACAATACGGCTGTACAACGCACAACCGGGTACTCACCGTTCTACCTCGTCTATGGCCGCTCCCCCTTTTACTTACTTGATGTTTCCTTCTTCGTGGCACCTATCAAAGAACCTTCATCGACTTGTGAAGATTATGTGTCCCGTGTCGTGCGTTCTCGCCAGCTCGCCCGCATGAACACTGACGCTAGGCAACGTGACCGTAAGGATCACTATGACGCACATCGCCGCGTCGTGTTCTTCAGCCCTGGTGATGAAGCGCTACTCTGGACACCAGTTCGCACCCCTGGCTTATGTGAGAAGTTTCAGTTTCGATTCATCGGCCCCTACGTCTTGACGCAGACCTCTCCTGTCAACTACCGCGTGGTACCTGTTGTCGTTCCAACTGACCGCCGCTGCCGTGCTACCGAAGTGGTCCACGTTTCCCGTGTGAAGCCTTTTATCCGGCGCTCTCCGTCCCCTTGAGCTGCGGCCAGGATGGCCGCTCTTGCGCGCGGGGAATCAATGTGGGCAATCATTAGGCACTCCTACTTCATGTGTACATACTCATCATCACCTACGTCTCTTCATCTTTATCTGTGGTGGGTTGTCATCTAGAGTAAGATCTGTGCCTTGCGGTCAGCCATTCTCCGTAGCCTCAAGGGTTAATAAAACGGCGTTATTTCCACTGCTTCACAAGATATATATATATATATATATATGTATATATATATACTACCAGAAAGACACAGTGACAAACAAAGGATTTATTCTGATGTTTCGGCTGGAGGCCAGCCTTTTTCAAAGATGAAAGTTTCTCATGGGCGCATGGTCTTTAAGTACACTTCTCGAACATGCATAATGGGGGGTGGAAAGGGGAGAGCTCACAAAAAACTAAATAAATAAAAGAAGGGAGGGGGGGTTGGGATACAGATGTGTGTCCAGGCAGCAAAGGCCAGTCAAAGATGACGTCTGCGTCCGCACGGCGCCTCCATAATAAAGAACGGGTGGGCCGAGCTCATCTGGTAGCAGATTGTGCGCCCTCGTTTGAAGACACTCGCGCTGCCATCACCTGAGTCCATGGTGCTGCGACTCCCGCAGTGCAGCGCGGAACCGCTGAAGCCAAATGTCGTTGTTGTGTGGGGAGTACAAAGAGGAGGGGGGGGGGGGACGAGGGAAAAACAGGTTGTTCTGTGCGCGGTCGGTAGTAGTATTGTTCAAAGGATCGTCCCCGCGCCGTGTTTCACGGAAAATGGAGGATAGAAAAAGAAACATAGCGCATCCGCGAGCAACCTTGAATGGTTTGGTTGGTTAAAGGTATGTACACACAGACACACACACACACAAAAAGAGAGAAAAATAAAAAAATAATAAAAGAAGAGAAAACATCACAGAGAAAAGAGTCTTTTACTTTGACGAGTTATACTCTGTGGAACCCGTTCTCTAGCGAAAGTGCGCGATGCTCAGCCAAGGGGGCACAATACATATCTGCACCTTGCGCGCGCGGCGTGGTCTGAGTGAAATATACCAGATAAAAACGAGAGAAAGACAACAAGAAACATTATGGGGAATTAACTGTCCTAAGATAATACATGAAAATACATGAAATCAGAGCAAACAAGAAATTAATAATAGGAACAAAATAAAATAAAGCTGGTGGACATCGCCAATCGGTTCCGCATCCCAACAGGAGACACTGCCCGAGTGAGCGCCGAGGGCACACAAGACTACTTGCACCTTGTGTGCGTGCAGTGTGAAATGAGCAAAACATATCAGACAACAATAAGAAGAGAAAGACAGCAATAAACATGATGGCGAACCAAATATCGTGAGGTAACAAGCGAAACTAAATGCAATGAGAAAGAATCGGCACACACACAAAAATTAGCAATGCGTACAGAATGAAATCTACCATCATTTCTGCATCTTAACAGGAGCGCCATGAATGTGCACCAGAAAAAAAAAGACAGAGAGAAAGCAAACAAGAGAGGAAAGACTTATTTTTCCTCTCTTTTTAGGGGCGAAGCTCCTTAAAGCGGCACCCGTACGTCCCTCGTCGTAGTCGTAGTAGTGCGTAACCAGCCTTACGCTTTGACCTCCAAGCTTTTGCCGGTGGGAGATTTCTCCTGTGCGTTGTTGAACAATAAAAAATTCGCAGCGTGCGCGTTAACTAAAAGCCGAATTCTTCTGTTTCTCATTCCCCATTAGCAGCCATTTCGTGCGTCCCCGATGTATGTAGTAGTAGTAGTAGTAGTAGTTAGTAGTAGGTAGCCACCGGCGCGTGCCTGCTGGAGCGCACGCACGCGCCGAGGGCGAGCGCGTGGCACCTGGCGCTCGCCCTCGCCGCGAGCGCCGGGAGCCACGCGCTCCCCGGCAAACTCGACACTGCCCCGGCAAACGCGAGAGACAACGTTGGCGCAGGCAGCGTCTCCTAGCCAGTTTCTTGATTGAGAAATACCGACTGCTCGCGTTGGAGAAGCGTTCACCGGCAAAACCCATATATATATATATATATATATATATATATATATATATATATACACACACACTGGATCTTGACTTGCAATGAAGTGGCAGTGGGAGATTTCACTTGTGCATTGTGCATAGTTGAACCGTGAGGATTCGTAGCATGCGCGTTAACTAAATTAATCCGGAACTCGGCACGATCTACGATGCACATCCCGAGCTTCGCCCACTCATCATCATTCACTCCGTGCATATGCTGTAATTTTTTTGCTTTCTCTCTCTCTCTTTCTTTTACCCCGATAGCCCGGAAGAACTTTTCTTGATATATATATATATATATATATATATATATATATATATATATATATATATATATATATATATATATATATATATATATCGTGGGGATCGCCGGCCGCCAGGCTACAGACTATGGAGACGACTACGATGAAGAACTGCGCGCGTGTGGTGCTGGGGCGCGCGCTGGCGTTCTAGCCGGGTCCGGGCCTAGGCTGGACGCGGCTGGGCGCGATGGCCCTCAAGTGGCCAGCTGGCCGGGACTTGCTGCTGCGGGCCGAGACGCGGCAATCTCCCACATTTGGCGCCCAACGTGGGGCACCGGCTGCGTTCCGGGAAGGACCGTATGTTCGTGTGGGACGCCGCATCGCCCGTTCCGCCTCTCGTGAACGAACACCGCCCGATCTGCCTGGTGACCTCTGCGAGCAATGGAGTGCAGCAGACGAACAAAGGCGAGTGGCTGCGTCGGCCATTCCGCAGTTCGTACAGAAAAAGCCATTAGTTCCGCAGACAAGCATGCTGACGTCGCGGTCCAGCATGTTGACAATATAATCTCCGCAAAAGAAAAGGGCACTGGCGACGCCAAGGCGGAGAAGTCGCCGCAGTAGTGGGCTTCAGCTGACGTGTCGGAAGACGACGACGTACGACGTGAAGAAGGTCCAGTAGACGGACCACAAAGACAAGAAATAAATCGGGGAGTCCGAGGACAAGTACGAGGAGGGCGCCGGTGAAGACGATGGCGGTGATGACGACGATGTTGACGCAGTTCCGGATGGTGAGGACTACGACAAGGAAGGGGACGACCCCGGGCGAGATGACGGTCTTGAGGCCATGATGAGGATGACGCGTAAAATGGCTAGTAGTGGGGCGACTGCAAGGCAGAAGATGCTCCGGAGAGCCTGCCGGGGACGACATCAAGGGGTTTTTGAGGTTGAGGTTTGAGGTTTATTTTATTTCCCTGTACATAGGAAAAAACGAAGCAGAAGCAAAAGGCTGTAAAGCCTGACGGAGGCTTTTGCTCCGAAATACAGTCTGGTACACAACTTAGACGCAGATAAAACAACTTTTTACACAAAGACTAACAATCAGAAAATTATAATCAGACAAATAAACGCTACAAATGGGAAAAAAGAACAGAACAATATGCATAATAAAAGACAAAATACCATTAAAGAAAAATATCATTATCGCAATATGTAGAATAGGTGAGATCAAAAACACATTTGCAGACATGTACATTTCTAAAGCAAGCAACAGCATTGAAACTATACAGTTAACAATTAGTACACATAAAGTAATAACTAATCGAAATATTGTATTAAACATATTCAATGCAATTATGAAGGAGGATTTCCTTGAATGCATTTTTGGAAATTTTTTTGTTTAGGTCAACTACATTTTCAAGTTTATTGAGGAGACTGGGTATTTGATAGTCAGTATATTGCTGACCATAGGTGGTCCTAGTTCTAGGTATTCTTATGCCAGGTGTACGCAGGCAGTACTCAACCCACCGAGAAGAATCATACATGGGGTATAGTTTGCTATTTTTTATGTACAAAAGTAACTTGCAGTAATATGTTTGGTTTGCTTGTAAAAAGAAATATTTGGAAAACAACGGACGTGTGCTAAAATGTTGTCGGTGACCGTAGTATCCTTCGATTAGTCGTAGTACTTTTTTCTGTAAAGTGAGGAACGTCTTATAGTTCTGTGCTGTCGTTGTTCCCCAACACAATACACAATAACTTAGCCTGGAGTAGAACAGTGTATAATATAACGCTTTCTTTAGCCAAAGGGGTAATAAAGGAAATAGTCTGTACATACATCCAACACTTCTACTTAGATCTGCTACTAGCTTATTTATGTGTTCCTTCCAAGAAAGGTCTTCCTGGAACCACACGCCCAAGAATTTTTGTGTCCTTACTTGTTCTAAAGGCTGACCCTCAAAGGAGACATTTAGACTTATGTTTCGTGGCTTGTTGATAGGCGCAAACAACACAAATTTAGTTTTACTCGCATTTAGCCGCAACTTGTTTAGTTTAAGCCAGCAAGACAACTTATTTAAATATGTGTTCACAGTACTTTGAAGTTCAGGGATTGAGTCACCAGCAAAAAAAATATTGGTGTCGTCAGCATACATGATTAATTTAGGAGAACCCGGAATATCACATAAGTCGTTAGCATAAACTATAAACAAGAGAGGGCCAAGTATCGATCCTTGTGGCACACCTTTGTTAACATTGGCACGCGGAGATATCTCTTGATTGATAGCAACATACTGATAGCGCTCTGTTAAGTAATTCCGTAGTAATTTATTAGCAACACCACGCACACCATAGTTATTAAGTTTTTCTAGAAGAACACTATGGTGCACGGTGTCGAATGCTTTGCGAAAGTCAACAAAAAGTCCGAGCGTATATAGCTTTTTCTCAAAATTGCTTAGTATCTCATTTTTTATATTAAGTAATGCAAGCTCGGTAGATTTGCATTTTTGAAAGCCAAATTGGGCGTCACTTATGACATTCTACTTCGCCAAAAATTTTTGTAATCTAATATTAATAGCACTCTCAAAAACTTTTGACAAAATCGGTAGTACCGATATGGGTCGGTAATTTCCAATTTCTTGGTCATTGCCACCCTTGAAAACCGGGCACACGCGAGCTATTTTTAATTCATCAGGAAACACGCCGTTAGCAAAAGTTAAATTAATAATATGTGTCAACGCAGGGGATATAACATCGGCGACGTATTTTATTGGTATAGGTTTAATGTCATCATAACCTGCTGCACACTTGTTTTTAATCTTTGTTATTAGTTCTTCGGTTTCATGACATGAGATAGTGTGCAGGACTATGGAGTTAGATAAGCTGCGGGCATTTACGGGCAGTTGTGGAACCTCATCATGCACCACTTCATCGAAATGAGAACTTTTTATGAAGTATTCATTCATTGCTATAGCCACCTCTCTGTTACCAAGAGCGCTGGAGTTTGCCTGAAGCCTTGGAATGTGGCTCTGTTTTATTCGACCAGAAAGATTTCGAACCTCGTTCCAAATTTTGCTAGGATTATCACTTATTCTACTAAATAGGTTCTCATAATACTTGAGTTTAGCGTGCCTCAGTTCACAATTTAGCTGGTTTCTGAATTTTTTGAACTGACTGAGTAATTTGACATCTCGCGTCTTGACGAATGCATGGCACATGTTGTTCTTCTTTGCAATTTTTTTAAATAACACATTGTTTATCCAAGGTTTTCTCATTTTCTGGCGTTTTGCGTTTTTCACAGACAGCGGACAGTTTTTGATACTTGTGAGCGGCACTGTCGACGTCCTGGTGCGGCTTCTGACGCTCTCCCACGTGTTGCTCATCTGTGATGGCTGGCCGGTGACCGCAATCGTCTCCACGGGTGAGCAACTACTCCCACCGGCTGCCTGCTGGGTGCACTACTGTGAGAGAGGCTGGCGATGACGATCGGTCGTTCTGCAGTGCCCAGGTTCGGTTTAGGTCCCGCGTGTTCCTGCAAGACCTTCAGAGGTTTAGGACCGCGGGATCCTGCCAGACCTTATTCCCGGCGCTGCTCTACATGGCCTCGCTCGCCACCTCGCTCGGTGCCCCAGCTTTCGAGGCTCTACCGCTAGTGGGGGCGTCGACCATTGTGCGGGCCGTTGTGGACCACCGCCACCACAACCACGGAGGGAGGGAGAGTGTGGGGATCGCCGGCCGCCAGGCTACAGACTATGGAGACGACGACGATGACGAACTGCGCGCGTGTGGTGCTGGGGCGCGCGCTGGTGTTCTAGCCGGGTCCGGGCCTAGGCTGGACGCGGCTGGGCGCGACGGCCCTCAAGTGGCCAGCTGGCTGGGAGTGGCTGCTGCGGGCCGAGACGCGGCAATGTCCCACAATATATATATATATATATATATATATATATATATATATATATATATATATGGAAAGGGGGTGAAGCTCTGATGGATCCGGTATAACAAAGACGTAATGCCGGTGACACACGGTAGCCAAAGTCGTTTTTTCTACCGTGTGTCACCGGCATTACGTCTCTCTCTCTCTATATATATATGTATATATGAGGATGTAGATGCAGTCACTGACCAAGTCAAGGTGAAAAAACACAGAGATGTTTCGGGACCCGTACGGGTTCCTTGTTCACACTAAGCAGGCAAGAGCCGTAGGTCGCTATTTTATGCCAAAATGTGACGTAATGACCGGATGTAGCTGGTGGGTAAATTCCCATCTGTCCTGTTGATAGTGTCCTCAGTTGTCTGGATAAAAACAGATTCCAAAAGCAGTCTCGTGGTCGAATTCTTTTCCTTAGCTATGATAGCGGCGTTGTCCCAATCGATGAGATGACCGTGGTTATCGGCATGCTCAGCCAAGGCGTTTGACGCTTTCTTGTTGTTGGCCACGTCCCTTTTATATTCTTTTAATCTTCTGGTGAAGTTGCCGGTTTCGCCGATGTAACTGCAGCTGCAGTCTGCGCATGGCACCTTGTAGACAACACCAGGGTATCGCTTGCTGTCTAAGCGGTCCTTCACGTTCAAAAGCTGATTCCTAAGCTTGTCGGACGGTATGTGAGCAACGCGAAGGTCATATCTTGAAAAGATACGGCTTAGGGCTTCGCTGACTCCAGGAACATATGGGATGCCGGCGCGTCTTCGAAACGACCTGCCCTGGGATGGCTTGGTATGAGGACACGATCTTCAACATTCTTAATAAACTTTTTCGGGTACCCGTTCGTCAATAGTTCTCGATGTATTGTTTGCAGCTCTTTCCTCATTGCGTCGTCACTTGAGCAAATGCGTGTTGCCCGCGTCACCAGTGAAGAAACAACGGATTGTTTGTGGCAGGCTGGGTGGGACGAATTGAAATTCAGGTAGTGTCCGGTATGCGTTGCTTTCCTGTACACAGCAAACGAAAGGCTAGGCCCGGTACGGCTCACCTGCACATCGAGGAAAGGAAGGCTGCCGTCACACTCATATTCCGCGGTAAACTGTATGGCGGCTTCTGTAGAGTTGAGAAGACGCAGGAGCCGTGGGGCATCATTCTTACTGACGATGCAGAAGCAGTCGTCCACGTAGCGCACGAATATCTTGGGCTTGGGAACAAAGTTGGCGAGCGCCTTCTGTTCAATCACCTCCATGACCAAATTCGCCGTAGTAACGGAGATGGAGGCCCCCATGGAAGTTCCGTGGATCTGCTTGTAACACTGCTCGCGGTAAGTGAAGTAGGTGTTGCTTAAGCAAAATTCCAGTAGCTCACACAAGTCCGCTACCTCCAACGAGGTGCGCTCCGCGAGCGTTTCGTCCGCCAACAGGACCTCTCTGCATGTTGCTACGGCCAAGTCGACAGGTACCGAAGTGAAGAGCGATTTCACGTCGAAGGACACCATGACGTCGTCTTCATCCACAGTAATGTCGCGCACTCTTTCCACGAAAGCTGAGGAATTGGCAATGTGTGTAGCTGTCTTTCCGGCGAGCGGGCCCAACACTTGGTGTAGGTAACCCGAAAGTCGGTGCAGCGGTGACCTCGTGAAGTCAACGATGGGCCGTAGCGGAATGCCTGGCTTGTGTACTTTCGGCAGACCGTAAATTGCGGGTGCAGATCCATTAGTACACAGGAGGCGATAGTAAAGGTGCTTCTGCTGAGGCGGCACGAATTGGAAAATCTTCGCGAGCAGTTTCTGCAGTTTAGATTGGAGGCTAGTCGTGGGGTCTTTCCGCATCGCCACGTAAGTATCGCCGTGCGAGAGCAAATTCAGCATCTTATGATCGTACTCACTTCTGTTGAGTACCACGACGGCGTTTCCCTTGTCCGCAGGAAGTATGGTGATGGAGGCATTGTTCCGGAGGCCCTTGATGGTCGCTTTTTCAGTCGGTGAAGTCCGTGCATTGACTATATATGGGTGGATATATATGAGTGGCCGTGCACGAAGTCCGTATATATATATATATATATATATATATATATATATATATATATATATATATATATATATATATATATATATATATATATATATATATATATGGGTGGCCGGTGAACGGTTCTCCAGCGCTAGCAGTCGGTATTTCTCAATCAAGAAACGCGCTAAAAGACGCTGCCCGCGCCAACGTTGTCTCTCGCGGTTGAGGGCGCGTTCTCCTGTGCGAGCTGGTAAAGCGTTCATCTAAGAAAGAGCGTTTCCATAGTCAACGCGCGCCTTTCGCTCTCTCTTTCTCTGTCTCTCTCTCTCTCCCAAGACAGCAGATGGAAGAGTGAGAGAGCTCGCGCGCCGGGAGGCACGCGCCGAGGGCAAGCGCGAGCCTCCCGGCGTTGCATGGCATTGCATGGTATTGTGAGTGGTGTAGGTTACACGATACGCGTGACAACCGACCCACAGCTTAAGGAGTTTCGCCCCTAAAAGGACATGTTCGTGGTAGCCACTCAGCAAGTGGCGCTATTGCAAATTTACTCATCATCCACGGTACGTCGACGTTTATACAGGTGGTCGTGTAATAACAGCTCATCTACTTCTGCATTTGTGGTACCACAGTTGTCGATAGAGCAAACATATAAAATCTCTCGTGTGATATTCTACACTGTTACAGTGCTTTTTGTAATCCTCTGTGCGTTGCGCTTCATTCGGCAGCAGCAGCGCGGCAGTGTGACAGTATGTGTATGCTTGACTCTTCTGTCTGGGCTTCACCAGTTCGTGCACATTTTCCCTGCACTGTAAACGAAAATATGCCCAGCTGGGAGGTCTTGCAGGATAATACTCCCGCTAACCTCCGGTGACGCCACCATATACTCGACGCGTCGGGATGTGCCGGAGTACGTGCGAGGCCTCGCCGCGCTTTCAATCCGGCGCGTGAAGCACGGAGGGAAACGTGGCGCCTTCCATGGTTATCCTCCGGCGAACAATGACCGGAGCTCGTATTTCCCTCCGGTATCTGCCCGCAAATCCTCCGGTACCACCGCCTGACCGCGCCCGGCAGCTCTCATTGGCTGCTGGAGGAGTGACGTCGCAGCCCGACAAGGCCTCTCAAACCTAACATGGCGCCGGTCCTAGCTACACAGTCGAACCGATGCGATGCTTAGGCGAAATGGCAGGCCTTCGGCCGCGTTACGAAAAAATGAAATCGTTTCGTGCATATTGTGAACGTTACAAGCAGCGATGAGCACCAAGGAACACTGTGGCCGACAGCAGCAAAGCGTCGCTGGAACCTACATCGTGCTAGTGTTGTGGAGTGATCGAATGTCAGCCACGGAGAGCAGGCACGACTGCGTCGGTGAGTGAGCCAGTATACTTTTTGAAGTGCGCACGTTATTTTTGTCAAAATCAAGTAAAGTTTGGTGCAGTTTAACAAATAACAATATCGTTAATGTAGAATTCAGTAGTACTAGAAGTACCGGGTATGTTACAGAAAAATATAGGAGTAAGAAATTCGGCCGAATTGCCATTGTTTGAAACACGTGTTTTTAAAGCTATATAAATGGGAATAACTTCTACAAATTTGCACGTAGGAGTGTGATATTTAGCGCGTAGAATGTCTGCATGGAGATGGATGCCATCTCGGAAAACTATTGCCGTAGCTATGTTCATAACGACGTTATATAGATATTAAAATTACAATGTGTTTTTATGTTATATGTCACGTATCTATCAATTAATCTTTCTCTAAAATGAGTATAATAAACGCTGCGTCATTGTATATGATCACCTGCAATTTATTTGGATCTGTCTTGTAAACTGGCCTAATAACAACTAAAATCGATAATATGCCTTTTTAAAATGTAACGAAACGAGCTATACAATTCTTTTTGTATTGCCTTTGAGAATGCATCTATGCGCTTAGTCTAGTGACGTGTTTAAATAGGGTATGTAGAAGTGGAGATGTAAGTCGACCGATTAAAAAAATTGTAAGTAGGCCTTCCTGCAACGTTTATTTCCAGCCGCTACTGCGGTCATGGTGGCATGGCCTTGGCTGCGCTGCACGGAACTACTGAAACAGAGTGTAGCTGCAGGTACATTCACGTTTCTGAGCAAGTGCAGTGACCAGGCAGAGGGTGGCACGAGGCGGCCAAAGCAAGAAGGGGGGGGGGGTGTTGAACGTCGTCG
>JABSTT010004784.1:0-20624 GCA_013339685.2 Hyalomma asiaticum
TTTTTGGCTGGGAAAATCCAGGTGGCGCTCACAATTTTGCAAATGGTCAATTGACAATTTTTTGCAAAGTTGGCTTTCCTTCAAGGACGCTTCCCACCAAAAACTCTCGTCAAAAGGTTGCTTCCTCCTCTAAACGTGTTTGAGCCTGCACATTCCAGCATGGATGCAGGTACACAACGAAAGCTTGTGGCCATGAATGTGCAGGTGTGAGCGCGTCTGGAGCAAGAAGGCAATCTGTCAACGAAAGTTCTCGGTCGGGAAACATTCTTGCAGAAAAGCTAATCTGCAGATTTTCGCAAGTGGTCAACTGACCATCTGCAAAAATCTGTAGGTTGCCTTTCCTCCAAGCCTCCCAGCCAAAAATTCTCCTGAGCAGATAGCTGTCCTGCTCTAAGCGAGTGCACACCTGCACATTAGTCACGCCAGTCATCCCCTTTAGCGCCGGTCGCCGCCTTTCCTTCCTTTCGCTTCTGCCCCTATCTCTGTAAATCGTCAAACTTGTGAGACGGCTTACTCACCGCAAATTTTCGGAGAAGGTTTTGTGGTGCTTGTGCACGTCGGATGGAGTGTGCACGTCGGATGTGAATGTGCTTAGAGAAGGAAAGCAATCTACAGACGAGAGCTTTTGTTGAGAAGCATCCTTGCGGGAAAGTCAACTTACAGATTTTTGCAAATGGTTAGTTGGTTGGGTCTAGAACGCGGTATAAACCCTGCACGTTAATTTAGAAACAGAAAATGAAGACAATTAAGTATTCGATGTAATGTACAGAAGAAAAAGCTACAATGATTTAATAAATAAAAATAGCCACGGTAAAAATAACAATAAATAAAAATAGATGTGGTAGCAATCTACGAAGCTACACAACGCGCAAGTTGCACACTGAACATTGCACGCGGACAATTAAGGACTCCAGGTTAAGCGTTAAGGCCTTGCAAGAACCATGTCATTGCTGGCAATACGCAACACTGGGCGTCGTTAGTCTTGGCCGTGCTTTAACGTTTACGCACAGCTAAATTAGCATATATAGCCTCGATTACGACATATAGGAAACTGAAAGACCAGCGATATGTCTTTAGCATGATTAACAAATACAGAACATGTTAACAAGCACACATGTATATACAAGAAACACAAACGGGGTCTTCCATTTCGTAACAATGCTAAAATCATGCCCAGGGCTAGTCAAGCTGTAGAAATCAGCTTCTTAAGTGTACGCATGCCTTCCACATTTTCTGTACAACAATTGATGCAGGTTTCTATGTTCAAGAACATCACGGTATTCTCGGATATGATAACGAATCAAGAAAGCAATATATCGCAAATATTCGCGAAGCGCATCACAAGGCACATCCTTGGAACGTTGAGAAACAGTCTAGCCGAAGAAGCGGCACTTGTCGGTCGGGTTCATCTTCGTGCCCGGTGCACAGCGGAAGGCGTCAGCAAACGGCTGGAAGTTCCTGACGACCCGGTTGCAGTCGGCGCCGTACAGGTTGTCGCGGTGGCCGCAGGCGCACGTCAAGTGGCACAGGGTAAGGAAGAACACCTGAGGCTCACTGAAGCGGTGAGATAAGCGGAAGCCTTCACTTTCGCTGGAGGAGCCGTCCAGGAATGCTGCGAAGGCCACCTCGACCGCGGGTACGTCGGGAAAGAGGTCCACCTGTTTCAAAAGCAAACACGCGCCGAAGACTCAATATATGCGCTACTGCTTGACTAGAATATCGCGTTCAACGACCATTTGCATCTAAACAGCAAACTGGCAGCTCAGATGGCTAGTTATACTACTATTAATGTGTACGTCCAAACCTGTTTTAATATCTGGAAGCTTTGATAGATTCATAGGAGGCGCGCATTTATACGTGTACCTTCCACGATACACGTATATATATGACACTCCATGCATATTCTTGGCATAAGTATACAGCTTCAAAGTCTCTTAGAGTTCAGATTTTACAGTAGCATAACTAGCTATCTGAGCTGTTCGGCACATCTGAGCTGCGAATGGTGCTATTCAGGTTTTTAGATGCAAAATAGTCGTTAAACGCGATATTCTCAACAGATTAGGACACACGCGTGGTTCATAATCTTTGCTTTAGCGTTATGGTTCTGTAGCTGTCGACATGTGATCATTCATACAACTGAAGAAAAGAATATCTAGTCTGCGTCAGATGAAATCATGGCGCTACACACGGACAACAACCCAAAAAGCCACGTCTTTTAATAAACTGCGGTGTATTACATGTACGTACGTCTAAGGAAATCAGGCGCCTCTGATTGGTTGTTAACTAGCTCGAAATACCCAGCAGAACTTGTTGCTGGACGAGTTGGTTCATGATTGATACTAATGAGCATAGGCGCGAGCACATACACATGCAAAGCTCAGAACGTAACAAGGTGTCTTGAGCTTTGCACGCGCGCTCTGTTAGGATCATTCATTCGTACTCCGAGGTTTGGATATGCGTGTATTCACGGTTACTTATTAGTACCAAGCTATCTAACTTCGACCTCATGCTCATGAGTTAGATGTCTTCACACAATGTCTTATTGCAAAGTTTGCTAGGAGATTGAAGGTCGCCCAGTTTGAATCGTGGAACATTTCCAACTTTCGCATAAGATTACTCACAAATTAAGTCACGTTGGAAACAGAAGGTTGCGAGCGTCAGCGACTCATTTGTATTTGCCCAGCAATTAAAAAATATCTTTCATTAAGAATGCAATGCAAGATGTGTACGATGTTTTTGGTCGCTTGTGTGGGGTGCAGAATTTATATTGTAAGATACTGTTGAAAAGACAATGCTTATACATGTTATTGCAATGCATCGAACAATAAGTAATCTTACCATTTTATTGGCATCAACCTTATTTTTTGCGCGCTTTTTTTTCCCTCGTTTATTCACGTGCCATTATATAACCTATACAAGTGTCACTGAAGGATTTTTTTTTTTCACTCTTCTTTACAATTAGAGTTATTAGTGTGATTGCAGTATAGTCCAGGAGATATGCACTGCAGCGAGCGCGTTGTGTCCAATTAAGTCACGCAAATGCTGCTGTACGTGAGCAGATGCCAAGGGCCACCTTTCTGAGCCAAAGCCCCTATATTTGCACCACGCCTAGTATGGACGAAACGAACACAATTCTCGTACAATCACGAAAATTTAACCACACTCTAAAACAATCTGCTCTACTGGTGTTCTTAAGATGACATCGTACCTCGCAGCTCAGGCGCTTCTCGAAATTGACTCGAGCTGTGGAGTCGCTGATCCACGAGCCAGCCACAGGCTTGCCCGTGGCGTCTAGACCGACACCGCTTCCGTCCACGGCACCCACTAGCTGTCGTGCGAAGATGAATCCCAGGCCTCCGAAGAGCATTGCCCGCGTGCCCTGGCGGTGGAAGGCCGGCTGCGCCAGCATCCCCAGCGACAGCCGCACGGTGTTCAAGAGGTACCAGTAGCGGGCGTACGGCTGTGTGTAGCTGAAGGGCAGTCTATCGTTCTCGGACCCTTCGGGTGTGTCTCGCAGGGTGCGCCAGATCACGCGGGTCTCTTCCCAGAGCTGCGCCAGCGACGCCGTGCTGTTTGTCGGGAACGATTCGAAGGCCCTCTCCAGCGCGTCTTTCGTCAGGAACCCTTCCCGGGGCCACAGCGCGATCTTCACCTTGGAGAACTTGTCGATGGCGAAGGCCTTGGTGCGCTCGTCTAGCCACAGTGATCCCTCCGTTTTCTTGATAGCAGCCTGCTGGTTTTTGAATAGGCGAGAAAGCTATATGGACTTATATTGACATAGACAGGAAAAAAATATACGTGCGTGATTTCAGTACTGAATGGTGTACACGTTCAGGATGGTCATTTGCGTCCATATCACGGTAACGTCGAAACGTAAAACAAGGGCATCGAATTCCTTTCCACCTTAGCGTGTCACTGAAAACCCTCTGAAAAATCTGCATTTTGGGAAATATACTGCATGTTACTACAGCAGTCCTACCGAGACATATAAACCTCAACAGATAATGTGTAAAAGTTCCATGTTTTAGAATAATTTATTGGAGTTTCTACAAATGACCTATATAAACCATGAATCGAAGTATGTGCATGTGGGTGCAAATCTAAGCCTTGGGGTCGCATTTCTCACCTGATCAATAATGGACACACTTTCCGCGAATGAAAACAAAAAAAATAATAAGTTGACTGGCACCATAAACACAGCATATGTCTAGCTCGCAACCTTTCCCATAACCCCTAAAGCTTTTTCGAAACTGAACAGTGCCTAAATACGCATCTTTACTTACTCAGCAGACATAACATACCTCATTATGGTGCATCGAAATATAAACGCGCAAAGCGCGTGTTTTCCACTGCGAGCACTGTGACGGCCCTGACATTAATACGCGTGGCAGAAGAGACGACCAGTCTTTCGAGAACGCGTTCCCGGGTAACATACGTTCACGCCACGCGACGCCGCAGGTGCGATTCATCGGCACATAAGCCGGTTTCTGAGAAACTAGCAACAACAGCTCTCTATCACAAAACAGTGGTCGTGATAGAGAGTTGTAGGCATGTAAAACTATTACCACGTGTCGCAATTTAGAGCTTGCTTGTAGCCGCTTCGTTTTATTTTTCGGTGTCATTTACTACCGAGGAATCAGTATGTTGCTCAGCGAATATGCTTGGCGAACCATACGCGCAAGGAACAGCGCCTTCGCTGTGTGTGTGTAGGCAATAGCGCCCATAACGTGCCTTGAGGACGTCCGAGAGCCGGTCGCTGATGGTGCTGCGTTCCTTGGCCGTAAAGCGCGTAACGCTGTCGGCAGCGGCTACTAGGAGCTTATAGCTGGCCTCCACTTGGGCTGCACAGAATAGAGGCCGCTCCTGGCGAGCGCGCGACTTTTCGCCGAACAGCGCGAACAGCAGGCGGGTGGGGTCAGCCACCACACCGTGAGTCTGCACGAACAACCAGGCCAGGTGGCGCTTCAGCTCCGAGACCGACAATCGGCGAATGATCTCTCGCACGGCGTCCAGATACACTTGGTCGGTGACCAGTAGTAGCGCTTCGTCGTCGGGCGACTCTTGTCCAAGTCCTAGTTTACGGTTGATCATGTCCATGACAAAGCCGGCACTCGAAAGCTCCGGATAGTCAGCGAGCGCCTTCAGTGGCAGCACGGCGGGCCTCTTGTTCCTGTTGGTGGCGGCTTTGAGCAAGACGTCGAAGACGAATCTCTGCACGTGGAAGGACTCATTAATGGCCGCTTTGGTCGGAGGCGTCGCGTTACCAGAGGTCAGCTGGTGGTAGAAAATCGTCCAATAGCGGACGTGCAGCTGCTCGTTGATATCGTTGAAGAACGGCGCCCACTGGGAGATGAGGTCGTTGGGCGCGAACAGCAACCTACGCTGGTGCGGATACTCTTGAGACTTCGGGAGCATCTGTATGCGAAACCACAGCGGCACTTGCCAGTTAAACGCGAGATCGAAAAGCACCTCGGCGGGCGACGACGATCCATCTGTAGAATCGTTGAGCCATTCGAGTCCCCGGTCTCTCAAGAAGCGCAACGCCGCATCGGCCGTAGATTCGACTTGGTTCATGCAGACGTCAAACATGTTCGTAGCCTTGGTTGTAGCCGGAAGCTGAGTGGCACCACGACGAAGCCGCTCCGGAAGGTCACTGAGCCACTCGAACACCATATCCGACAGTGTAGACCTGGCTGAACGGTGTCTCGGCTTCCATTTGGCACACACATAGGCGCTAAAGTTCTCGCAAGGGTCGATACTAGGGTCCAGGCCAGACTCCAGCATGTAGCGATGAAGACGGCAGTCGGAGGTGTCGCACACCGGTTCCTTGTCGGCCGTTTTCCTCGTGCCGACGAATACGAAGAAGAACACGAGGATGAGCACCACGGAACAGAAGCCGATGAGAATAGCTGGCGTGTTCAGGGAGTGCGTACTTGGCTCCGGCGCCGAGCTGTCGGCACCTCGCGAGAACTCCTGCGTATAAGAAGACAGCAAAATAAGGAAACAGTAAATTTGCCCTGATGGTCAATATGGCAGCCCGGAGAGGCGAGTTTTTTGTCCAAGCAAAGCGGTAACAGCTATTCATCCGCTTAAGAACTGATACGATGTCGTAGGCGTAGCGGCCATGTCTGTTTGCAAGCATGGTCAAAAGCTACTTCCGTGACCTCAAAAGCCATTTCTCTATAGTTTCGTTTTCGAATGCTGCTACCCTGGTGGTGTATGGCAACAACTGTTCGTAGGTGGCTGTAACGCTATAGAAAATGAGTAAATCAGGGTCATGTTCCACGAACAAGCTGCAAACGTTCACGTAGCATAAAAATTTCTCCCTCGACCACCCATCCCAGGACAGTACTGAAGCCTTTGTTTGGCGATTTGTCCTGACACACACACACACACACACACACACACACACACACACACACACACACATATATATATATATATATATATATATATATATATATATATATATATATATATATATATATATATAGTGAAATATCTGTTCGCGTAAGCAGTTGAATGTTTATTGTTACTCGAGGTGAACTTGCCCAGTGCTATCGGTGTTTCGCTGGTACGGCACCGTTTGACGCGGGTAAACCCACGTTCACACATCGCCTCCATAACATCAAGGGCCAACCTTTTGTGGTAAATAAAGTAGTTTACTTAATAACTGGGCAGGGTCTATAATAAATGCCGCGCGACAAAGGCATCAGTCATATTTAGTTGCGCCACATTGACCCGTCAACGTCGTTGCGATGCTCTGGCACCTAACGTAGCAGTTTTCTTGTTCCCCCATCACGCTCGAAGAGCGGTCGGCGGGGAAACGCCTCCCAAGAAGAATGTGACCTGTGCCCTGTACCACTGTGCGAAGCCCTACGAAAGCGGCTATGCGCGCGGCTCTGCACGCGTGCATGGAGGCGGACTTTGGAACGCGCCTGGAATGGTGCCACCATCCAGGAGAAACGAAGATGCAGTGACTAACTTCGCCTCTCCCGTGGACGGCACCGTTCCAGGCAATGGTGCGCCTGGATGCGCGCGTGCTGGGCCGGACGAGACAGGAAGGAACATAAGGCGCCTCGTACAGCTCCGAGCATGTGCGGCGTTAGCGTGGTTGTGGCGCACCGGGCACCTTTCGTCGTGGCACGGGCTTCTGCGAGTACGATGTGAATTTAAGAGTAATTTTGCTTGTTAAACACTATAGTTCACTGTACTAAACACCTTTAACCGGGCGACAGTTAAACGGAACATGTAAAAGCACTGTAGTCAACACATAACGTCCATCACATAAGGTCTGTATATTATTTCTGCTATGTATTATCTTTTTCGAATCAATAAAATCATTTCTTCTTCTTCTGTTTCCTTTATGAACAATGTTGCGGTGGTGTATCGGTAGAGCTTCCAGCTCTTCTTTTTCCCAGCTCTATTTTCCCTTTCATAAAAGTTTCTCCACCTCGTGGGTTTCCGCAGAACTCTTTTGCCATATCTTCCAGCTCCTACCATCAGATCCCCTGGTGAAGGTGGGTTCGAGCCCGATTGGGGGGAACTTTTTCATCGTGAATGTATGTTCATATTTTCAGGGATCCACTTCCGTTACGGAAGTACCTCACTGATTTCGAGGTGGACCCCGGCATAAAACACTTTCGTGTTAAATATAGCTGTGCCGGAAACCATGCCAGCAAACATGCACAAAAGAGATGCTTCGTGTTACCGTTAAAGCTTTCAGCCGGCACGAATCGAAGGCGCTCGGCAACTACATGACGATAGACGGACAAACGAAAGGCTGCACTGCAGTGAGACAGTGGCTTACGTTCATGCGCCAGCGTCGCATAGTCTTTGGCTTGAAGACAAGCGCTGCTGCTACACTGGCCACGGATGTTCTTCGGCTGTCGGCTTCAAGCGGCCTCGTATTTGGTGGTGACAACAGAGCCCGCGCACTGTTCACCAGAGCTGCGACGTTAGCGGAATATTGTACAGTAGCTGGAGTGACGTCGCTGGCGGTCGAAGGAACAGGACCACTTGGCGAGACTGTGTCAGCGGTAGGGATGGTACCAGCAGCAGCACCGGCTAACGGGACTGCCGCTGGAACGCCTCCGTCGTCAAATGGGAGAGCACAGGTGGGCGACGCTGTGTTAGATGCAAGTTCGGCGCTGGTGGCAGGAAAAATACTTTCGGCAGGTAAGGCAGCAGTCGCCACCTTGGAGCTGAAAGGACGGTTGGCGTCCGCAGGCAATACAACGTCATCGGGAAGAACGGTGCCAGCGGGAAGAACGGCGTCGCTGACGGGAGCGATAGGGTGAGCGAATGGAACGGCAGTACTGGCGTTGTCGTGTGAAATGACGCCAGTAGGAAGAGGACCTGCAGGTGACAGTAACACGACGCTGCCAGAAGGACCGTTCGCATGGTTAACGTTCGAGCTCTTGGCCTCCTGCCGTCGCTGCGACTGCAAGTCATCGTCCGCCTTTTGCTTCCGTTGCTTCCTCTTAGAGCGACTGCTGCGCGATGCCTGAGACGCCTGCGACCCGATCGACGATCGCCTCTTTGGTGGACGGTCGTCGGATCGCTGCGGAGTCTGTCTGTCTACAGCGGCAGGTGTTTTTGGTGCTGCTGGTGCTTCCGCCGTCACAGCTGTTGATGTGAAAGCCTTTGATGGCGCTCTTACCGTGGCTTGTGCGCTCGAGAGTGCGTCAGCAGTCGCCGCCTTGTCGCCAACTCGTTCGTGGTTGTTGGACATCGCAGGATTGTTTCACAAATTCTGAAATGATGACGGCGGAACGAAAACTGCGACCGTCAGGGTCGCTGGAATGCTCTTCTTCTCGCGAGCGCACGCACTTGCACGTATACCATTCTTTCCTCGTGGCCACGTGTTAATGCCGAGAAAAAAAATAACGGTGTGACCAGCGTCCACTGCGACGCATCAGTTACGAAGTTGCATAGTGGGCGCGTAAAATATGGGCACATAACCGCAACAACCACACGAAATCGAACAGAAAACTACAGGCAATATAAATATACGCCAGAAAGCCTGTTAAATAAATGGTCGGTACGCAGCTGACATGGAAATCCCTAAAGGATATTGTCATCGTCAGTCGTGCATGCGGTGGACTTCCTGTGAATTTTCTATTATTTAGATGTGAAAAACGTGGAAAGTATATACTACGTCAAGGCAGGCTATCCCAACATTATGAAATTGATATGAAAAAACATACGAAAAGAAAAATTAACGAAAAAGAATAAATAAAAGAAATCACAGTTTCGCTAGAAGGGCGAAGTAATGAATGCGTATAGAATGCATGACATGATATACGAAGTAAGACTAGCAGCTTTAGGGGCGATCTGAATCGTAGTGAGCGTGGGCTTATTAAGTATACTTGCAGGTGCTTAATGTACCATGTGAGGGTCGAGCGGCAGAGACAACGGCTCAGTATAGCCCCGAGCTAAGTCATGTTTTCATGTCTTCTGGCACACGCTTCACACCGCGCGACAGCGCTAAGCAGCGGGCGCTTTGCACCATCGAGTAACTTGGCTCAGCACAGCGGCATCAAGCGAGCGCGTTCCTTCCGGCACTCGTGTGGGCGCTATGTGGCGAGAGCATTGCCGGCGTTGCGACGATACATATGCGAGGTGACTCGAATGGAGCACATGACCAAAGCACTGCTACGCAGTACGCAGCACGTCTGATGGCTTCCGAGATAGCGCGCGCGCCAGCGATGGCAACCGCGCATAGTCCACAGTGGATGCTCGAGCGACAACAGCCCCCCCCCCCCGACCCCCTCGCGCTTTTTCAAGCTCAATAAAGAAGGGCGGTGCGTTTCCTCACCGCTTCGTTCGCCGCGGTGGTGTAGTGGTTACGGTGCTCGGCTGCCACCCAAAAAACGCGGGTTCGATGGCGGTTGCATTTTCGGTGGAGGCGAAAATACTCTGCGTTGTCAGTGCACGTTAAAGAACCCCAGGTGGTCTAAATTTCAGGAGCCCTCAACTACGGCCTTTCTCTCCTCTCTGTCTCTTTCGCTCCCTTTCCCCACCCCCACGGACGCTTAGCCGTGCTCCCTACATGGGCTGCAGAAATTAGCGTCCTTTCCTAACCTAACCACAATCATCATCATCATCATCCTCACCGCTTCGACGCAGGCCTCCCGAGCGGGGTGATGTTATCGCACGCGCCCTCCGAGCGATGGAGTTGGGCCGGGCTCGTTTGATCTATGCTTCCGCCGCATTCGGCGGCCCCGCTCGCGTACTTTTACCCGCAGGTAGAACGTACAATGCGCGGGGGTTTATGAATTTGAACTTTGTACAGGACATGACGGCGACGGCGAGACTGTCCGTACCCGTCGAGACTGTCCATATAACTGCTACCGCAATAAAAACAACAAAAAGCACTATGGCTACGTCAAACACTAGCAACGCGGGTGTTCTTGGGAATTTTGTGCAGAAGATGCCGCCACACAAGCTACAGCCGTCACTCTCATAAGGAAGAGCAGATAGCTTTAATAATAACGATTACCAGGTCTTTAGTTGTCACAATCACGATGATTACGAGGCGCGCCTTAGTGGAGAGCGTATCTCGAAATCGGAGCTCATTTGTCAAGTGCGCGGCTGACGAAGCCTCATCATATACTCATCATATCATATACTCATCATCATAACGCGTATACTATCATCAGTTGGGAATTATTGCATTGAACGACTCTATAAACGGGGAGAAGACTCGATAAATCTCAAGCGAGCTGTGCTCATTTTAACAGACATCGCTAGGTGTCCCTGCATAACGTTTTTCTTATGTTCGTGAACGTTGAGCCCAAAATTTTGAATATAGCGCACGTACGCTCTTAGCATAGTGGTACAAAGTAGTGCTACTTTGTAGCACTACTAAGAGCACACACTCAAAGGTAATCCTTCTCCCTCCTCCTTGTACTCATCTATATTTTGGGGAGTTCACGGGTTCGAGTCTAGCCGTTTATAAATATAAGCGTCCGGACGTACGAACTACCTGCCTGCCAAATTCCGTTTTGCTTGCACTATTTACATTAAGGATATATTCATTTTTGCGGCCCTCCGACGAGCAACGAGCACCTTAAATTGTCCGTGAACCATTACTAATTATTACTGGGAATAATTTAACATTTTACGTTCAACTTCCTCCCTCCGATTTTATAGAACCGTACAGACTGAAACCGTTAACATCCCTTTTGAGGGGGTGTTCTTTTGCCCACGACTTTTATCTTTGGCGAATGGGGTTGTGTACCACACGTGATTTTATTACCGTTAATCGTGACGTAACTGCCGAGCACGCCAAGTTGTTGATGTCATGACCTACAAGTCAGGTCAGTCATACATTCGCACGCTTCCATATGGTAATTTTGGTATTTACGAGGTGATCGAGGGGCGGGTTTCTGATTTTCCCCCGACTTTTCTTGATGTTTTGGGAGCCGGAGCTCTTGGTGATGCGTTGGAACTCTCCCTAAAACACGCTTCCACGCACGGAGGAAGGAATAAAGCTAGGCGAGGGACTCATGCAACAGTCTTACTTCTAGTCACGAAAAATTTTGAAGGAGAGAATCATGACAGTTAGTCTCGTGATAGCCAAGTGGTAGATCAATGTGCGGTCAAGCGCCACCTAGGGTTACTTAATATCTCAAAGGCTTTAGTCACTGCTGCGAATATCGAGCCAATATAGAGAGCTCCCGGCCATGTGAACGTTACCATAGTAAAATAATTTTCGAGTAGATATTTTTGGGCAATCAAAGAAACGAAGCAATTAAATGTATTGACAAACAACTACTGCATCAATCACTGGGTGCAGGAACGACGGGCGTGGAGCGCTCGCCAAAAAAGAAATAATAAAGAAAAAGAAAGAAGGAAAATAAAACAAGCCGTTTCCATTCTGTGGAAACCGCCGTAACAGCGACGCTGTTTTTGTTTTTTTTTATCGTCAATCACGGCGTAACTCAAGGGTGTCAAGTTATCGATGCCATAACATGTCAGTTATGTAAGTCATACCATCTTTCATCTACTGACAGTACGGGATCCTTCGCAATGCATCCATGCACCTCTTTCTTTGCATTTCGCGCTATGGAAATGAAGAGCGCAGCTGCGAGGATAAAAAATAGTGAAGCTTGCACTAATGGCGCAAGACTAGCCAAGCAGCGAAGCTGATGGGCACTCGGCTGGTCCGGATATGTCTCAGAGACACCAGTATTTCGTCGTGGTCCGAGGCTTCCGGAAACGACTCGCGAAGCACTGCGAGGTTCAGCGAACGCTTCTCAACGGTTTATCCAGTCCCACTTTCTACAAATGGATTTACCGCTAAAGGATTTTTACGACCAGGAACAATTCCAGCCGTACTGGTATCCAATGTTCGTGAAGTATATTGGAGTTCGTTTGGGCTTGTTGTGAAGTTCGTTCTGTGTATTGTGTAAGCTTGTCGAGGAGTCATTGGATAGCCTTCATTGCTTTGTTTAATAGTGATCTAATAAATAGCATGCAAGAAAGAAGCGATGGTGCAGCGGTAGAGCTTCCAGCTCCTGTTGTCACGTTCCGGTTAGTGGGTACGAATTCTAGGGGCTGGTACTTTTTTTTGCAACTCTGTGTTTATTTCTTGATCGTAGTTTGTTTTACCGTGACGACGCCGACAGCAGACGCCGACAGCCCGAGCGCATAAGGTGCTTCACACCTAGTAAAAATTGCCGGGCAGCTCCGGCAATTATTCGATATCTACTGACCTCTACATATGAAATTGTCAATGTGTGTTCTTTTTGATACTCTAATAATATATGCCAAGCCACGCGGTGGCAAGTCATTTAGTTTTTCTGAACATGAATTTTGAAAAATTTTGGTGGATTCCTATGCCTTCTAATGCGGGCCACCCTGTGTTTTCGATGTCATTACATACATTGCTACGGAAGCCTGATTGCTACCCGACCGACCAGACAGGCTGTTAAAAGCAGAACGGTGATCCTTCAAGACTCAAATCGTCGCTGTTCAGAAACGCTGGCATAATTGGACGCATTGCGCGATTACTATGCAACTTTCTTTTTGGCACCAGCTCCATATTTCTGACGGCGGGGAGGCTGTGACGTCATCGCATGCGCTGCACGGGGCGTATGCCCGCTCTGGTTTGGACGCGTCATTCTGTGATTTTCAGGGCCAATTCCTTTACCTGCTACATTGCTGTAATACTACAGTACTACACTACCATTGGAAAACGACATCTGGATGTGGTGAAAAAGCCGGCGGAGTACACGCTTAGCAAACGGAAGAAAATCACCGTCGAACCAGAAAGGTACCGTGCTTTCCTGCTTTCAGTCTTCTTTGCGTTAATTTCGTTGGCTATTTTTAGTAGAGAGCTGTAGTACAACGCGAGGCGTTTCGTTAACGTGCTGCTCAGCGCTTAAGACCAAAATCATTCAAGCTTTGAAGTACGCGAAAACACTGCGTTTTATTATTCTCCAAGCAGGGCACCGTCCACGCGGTGTCTTGCACCGCCTCCGTGATCGGGCGGCGACCTCGAGAGAAGGCTTCTTGGAGGCCATGCTGAGGACGACGCGGCTACGGCGGCGGCGCTCTCGCGCAGTCCCTGTAGCGGCCCTCGCGTCGAAACTGGTCACTGTCGACGTACTGCAGGGCTCGGCGTCCGGCACGCACCAGCGTGTGGTCGCCGTACATGTTGCGCTTGCGGCACGCGTTGTTCGCGTCGTCCAGCTCGGCGTCGAACAGCGCCAGGCCGTACGGAATGTCGCCCAGCTCGCGGCGAGACTTGCACAACTGCGTAAGAGAAAAGGGGCAAGCGACAAAGTCCGTCAGACAAAGACGAGCAGGCGTGCACATGTCAGGTGAAATTTCTACCATGGCTTATAAAATGGCGAAAAAATACTATATATATTGAGCGCCTCTAAGCGGTGTTATATCAACCTGCTAGTAATCGGAACCCGTAGATACGAAGGCGGCTTACGCAAAAATCGTGGATAAGGAAAATATTGAAAGGTTATCTTGATGGCCGGCTTATCGTTACCGAAACCTATCGACCGTCCAGTGGTAAAGTGCATTTACGAAGCTCTCAAGCCAGCGATTTCAGTGATATCGGCATGTTGCTTCTGCGCATGGATAAGGGTTCATCCAGAGTTTCAATTTGGGGGGCGGGGTGGGGGTGTTATGGTGTGACCATGTGCGTGGAGTAGTTTGGATACCAAGTCATTGGTTATCTCGAGAAATTTTGGGGGGTGTGAGGATCCAACTGAAGGGGGAGAGGGTATAAGTCCCTAAATCCATGTGCGCGTATACTAACGAAAAAAAAAGAGAGAGAGAGAAGTCTGGTAGAGGCAAGGTTTTTTTTTTTTTTGCCGCTTTTTCGTGCTGTGCAAGGACATCCAAGACAGAACGCTACCATCTCGTCTAAGCATCAACCCTATCATTATGCAAGTCTCTTGCGTTGCGTGTGATGGATCTGGTGCCGTCTGCCAGTGTCGAACGCTATTGCGTTTCACTCCTAAAGGCGAAGTTTAAGCGTCCTCCAATTTTCGTACCTTGGCAAAGATGGTGTCTTCGCTGTCAAAAATGATGACGCGCCGCCGGGGTTGAGTTCTCGCGATGCTCATCACTTCGTACCTGGTCAGACGTTCGGCAGCGTCCACGAAAGCCCCATCTTTGCAGTTCTGAAGCATTGCATGAATGAAGCAAGAAACAACATCGCATCGAAATTATAAAAATTAATATACTTCATTTTATTAGAGCAAAAACAAAATTATCATAAAAGCTGGAAAGGTTGCGCACCGTTGCCTCTCGCGTTGAATGCTGAAGGACATATACGTGTTGACAAGAAGCTGATGAGAAATCGTTTTATGTTGGTGTATATGCACTTATGATCCGTGATTTACGACATTTTGCGCACAAAGGCTTTACAGAGCCGTGGGTAAATGACTTGGCTTTATTTAAAGGCTATACCTAAGTCATACTACAATAGGATTTCTTTGTTGATACTTTATTTTTTTTGCTCTATCTCCGTCACGGTGGTTTGTTAGCACACTCTGTAACAAACAGCGCAGCAAAGGCGTTCCGCCTTCTGCCCTCCTGACTTGTAAATTGACGCTCATCGACATGCTTGAAACAGTGAAAATACGGCGTTCTTCCAATTGTGTGCTTCGGCTGGGACGTCCAGACCTGAAGGATTTCGTAAGGAGCATTGGAACGGAAAACGGTAGGCGTAAAGCTAACAGTACCCAACAGTATACGTGTGCTGTTTAGTGATCTGGGTAAAAAGTTAAATGTGGTGCTAAAATTAACGAATTCAAAAATGGCCTCGTGTGGCTTTGGCTGCCTCAGGATGGCGAAACCGGACACTTCCTGAATTTACGAGTCGGTGTGATAACGGGGCACTAAGGAGAGAAAACGATTGTTCTCGGATTATTAAATTGCCCTTTCGAAGTACGGGAACCATTGCGCTGGTCGTAAGAAGATGCTTCATAGGCCGGGAGACTAGCAAAAATAAAATATACATAGTAACCCCGCTTTGAGAGCTCCCTCTCCATCTCGCCATGGCGTCATATATATATATATATATATATATATATATATATATATATATATATATATATATATATATATATATATATATATATATATAAATATATATATATATATATATATATATACATAAACGGCGTATGCTAATGCTTACCTAATTAGTTATCATTAAAAATGAATAACATTGTGCTTTAAGAACGCCAGAGATATAAAACAGCAGGTTATAGGAAGCTCGGCCATAGTTACTAAAAGACCAAAAACAAAAGAATAAAGTCCATGACTCCACGGTCGACACTCACGGGATGAGATTTCTACTCGAAATTCAAAAGTGAATCATTAATCCACAATTGTCTTCTAGTGGTCAACATAAGATGGCGAAATGAATGGCAATGACGTTCTATAAGAATTATTCTTGTCTTAAATGCACTTAGTGTTAAGCGTCAGTCTCCCTCTACACGTGCGTTCCATTTGCTAACGAGTGACAGGCGCAAAATCAAAGAATGTAGCGTTTGTATGCAACGAGTACGTAGAGTGGTTCACGTACCTCGGCAAAGCTGCCGATTCCGAGGCGCCGCTCGCCGTCGTCCAGCGCGATGCACTTGGATCCCGGATCGAACGAGTCCAAGGGTGCGTAGTAGCGTGCGGCCAGGGACATCGATATCAGTATGACGGACGCCTCCAGGGAGACGTTCTGGACACGCAGGAATTCCAGCGTCTCCATCTGCGACGGCAAAGCGGGTTCCACAGTGCACTCCCATATAGTTTGCTGAAACGACCTGTCGACGTTACACTTTCACACCGCTGCCAATGAGGAAAAAAAATGAGAAAAAATTCCACACTTTCTGCTTACACAACTTGTATCATCTGCGTAGCGATGACGGCGGCCACTGTTGCCAGTCATCGCAATGAACTGCGGAGTGATAGCACGTGTCTTGTTTGCATTCGACTGCGTATATAGCCGCACAATTTGGACAGTGTCTGAGTGGATTTATTTATTTATTTATTTATTTATTTATTTATTTATTTACCCATACCTTACAGGCCTCAACAAAGGCATTGTGTAAGGGGGGCGAAATACAGAAGTGAAAGAAAAAAAAAACAAAATATACAATAGCAATGTTTCACATCCGAAACGCAATACACTACAGGTACAGATTGAATAAACAAGGGTGAAGTATAAATGCAATTCGGGTAATGAAGGAAGTGTTACATGGGTGGATATACATAGGCACAAAGAAAAAAAAAAGCGCTCTGACTTCGTGTTTACGCTAGATATCTGCGCATACGAAAACCCAGCGGTAGCTTATAGACAGAAAAACAAAGGAAAAAAAAGAAATCAAAGAAAACGAGAACGCAGGAATACGTAAATTTTATCAATCAGTATTAATTAAATTCAAATCAAGTTTACATTCCCATCAGTTAACACGGATGGGGGTTGTAAAGGTTGTCGTAAAAAGACGGAAATTACGGTAGTCCCAATATGGCGGAGTCTGCGACAGCGAATGCGCACAGCCACGTCGCGGAGATGCGGGGAAGACGGCGACCATTGTTAAAATTCGTCGTGCACCAATGGAAGCGCGGCAGCCGACAATTGGGAACCGGTTTGACGGGTATTTGGCAGCGCTGGAAAAACGTATATCTCGGTAATCGGGCAGCGTGTCGAGGAATGTTTGTAGGCGGCAGCTGGACCAGGCACTGGGCCAGTAACCATGCATAGACGCGACACGGATTTGCTTGTTAAAATGCATTTCGTGTCAGCATCCCAGCCCCATGGAGCGTTCTTTGTTAAGAGCGCGTGCGAACGAGGGGCAGAGTGGAGGCCAAGGTTGACGGGTTGAAGTCGGCGGGGCGTTCGTTTCTGTATGTTCTATACCTTCGACAAGCCCACAACTCTATCGACTCAAAATACATTCTGGCGTTGCTATGTGGCTGTTTTGAACGGCCGTTGAGTTGCCGAGTGATTTCGCAAAAACATGGCGGCAACCAAGGCACCCGCTTCAATTGACCATGGATGGATGGATATTAGGAGCGTCCCCTTTATAACGGGGCGGTGGCCGGGCTACCAAGCTCTAGCTTTATTTCTTTTTCGTTTACAACCATTTCTTTTCCCGAATCACACATATTTTCACAACTAATTTTTTTCCTCGTCTATTTATTTTATCTATTATCGTTCTGCTGTGATGTAACAATCTTACCCGAACTACCTTGCGCTTTTGTTTGCTCCATACTTTTGCGCCACCAATGCTCTAAGCGCCTTTTACTTATATCTATCGCCGGCATGTTCAGCTTTCCCCTGTTACTCCTGAAACCCATGGCCTCCTGTAGGGTAGTGTCCACAGCTACACCTGGGTGGACATCTGTACATTCAATCAAAATATGGTCTGTCATTTCCCTAGCTTTTCCACAGCACGTACATATATCCCTTTCTTTATTGAATTTCGCTCTGTAACTTCGGGTTCTCAGGCAACCGGACCTTGCCTCAAACAGTAAAGCGCTTCCCTTTGAATTATCGTAAAATTTTTCTCTCTTGATTTCGTCTTTCGATTTTCGGTAGTTGTTCAATGCCGGTTTCTTCTCCATTCTTGCTATCCAATGCGAGTTCTCCGCCGCTCTGGCCATGCTCTTAAAGCTCTTTTTCGTCCCATCCGTTTCGTTACTGGATGTATACTTACTGGTAAGCCTCCTAGTTCTCTTCCTCCATTGTGAATCAACGTTCTTCCTATACAAATACCTGAATACTTTCGCTGCCCATCTACTTTCTTTCATATTCGTACCTAATTTTACTCTGAGCTTCCCTTCCCTCAAAAGTCAGACCATCCCATATCCCCCTTAACAGCCTCATTTGTGGTCTTCCCATGGGCGCCCAGTGCGAGACGTCCGACCGTCCTCTGATTCACGTCCAGCCCTGATTGTACCTCTGACCTCATGCACACCACTGAGTTTTCGAATGTAAGTGCTGGCACCATTACACCTTTCCACAAACCTCGAATTACCTCGTACCTGTTGTAACCCCACAGCGCTCTATGCTTCATTACTGCGGAGTTCCTCTTTCCTTTAACTATCATAGCTTTTTCTTGTACTTCCATGTATCTATTCCCATCATTTATCCATATCCCGAGGTATTTGTACTCTCGTACTCTGGGTATCTCCTCGCACTGTATTGATATAGTCTGATCGTTGCTGTCATTGAATATCATCCAGCCGCATTTTGTCACACTAAATTTTAGCCCTAAATCTTCACTTTCCCGACCACATATACTAACCAGACCCTGCAAATCTGTTCGACTGTCTGCGAATAGCACAATATCGTCTGCATAAAACAACCCGGGGAGCTTTTGTTCTATCACTATACCTGCCTGTCTGTACGACAGCTTAAAACACGTACAAGATGAACAAGTACACGTGATCGCCCGCGCAGACATCCACAGGCGCAGGTGCAATGCGCAATTTTGTTACCACCTTACGTTGGCAAGATGCAAGAATGTGCTCCGGCATTCAGAGCGACACGTGTGCTAAGAAAAGGCAAAGACCAAATGACACGTGAAATCATAGAGGCGGTAGCGATTAATGCTAACAAAAACGAGTGCGTAAGTGTTCCTTCTATTGCCTTGTATCAGAAAGAGTACGAATATCTCAGCTTGAATCTTGCCAACGTAAGGTGGTAACAAAATTGCGCATTGCCCCTGCGCCTGTGGATGTCTGCGCGGGCGATCACGTGTACTTGTTCATCTAGTATGTGTTTTTTTTTTGTTCAGAAAAGTAAAGCCAGTTGATGTCTAGCGCCCGTCCCGTATATTTGTGTCTTCTTGTGTCCTTGTTCGTCAGCGCTACCACAAAATGAATGCGAGAACCTGGATTTTCCCAGCCAAAAACTGGATTTTCCCAGCCAAAAATTCGTCACGCCATTCATCCCGTTCAGCGCCGCCCCCCCCCCCCCCCCTTCCCTTTCTTTCGCTTCTGCCCCTGTCTCTCTAAATCGTCGAACTGGCTTTGAGTCGGCTCACTCCCCGCAAAATTCCTGAGAAGCTTTTGTGGTGCTGGTGCACGTCGGATGGGGTGTGCAGACGTGAATGCGCTTAGAGCAGGAAAGCAATCTGTAGACGAGAGTTTTTGGCTGGGAAGCATCCTTGCGGGACGGCAAGAAACAAACTTTAAATTGAGCTTTCTGTGAATCCCATGTACCAAAAGGAACAAAGTATGTGCGACGTTTTGCAGTCATTATTCAGAAAACGTGCCGATTTTGACACTGCTAAGCCTAAGTCCCTAGCGTGAGCCTCAAAAGTAGTTTGATTCAAAAGTAGTTTGAACGATGCGCCATCCTGGCGCATCGTTCTGAATTGCTCACAGCTGACGCCACGACAACAGAGGACACCTCGTTTCCGGTGGCACTGGGATTCGAGTCGACTGCGAAGGCCCGTCTACGAATGTGGTGGACATCAGTGAGACGATGACTGCAAATTCCGCCCCGTTCTGCCTGCTTTATTGTATTATGGCTATATATTTTTTTCTCCACATCCGGCTAGGATGCAGTAATGCGTCCCCCGAACTAAAGGGTACGGCCACAAATCATCATCGTCATCCACCAGCAGCATTGTATTCGTTCTAGAACTAATGCAATAAAGCGAGAGCGTTGGCCTCTCGGGCCGTTTCCAATATTTTTCACAGGTGTAGGATTCTACTTATTGATACAACGACATAAATAGTGACATGGCCTCAGAAACTAACGCGCGCGGGAGCTGCCGGTGCGCCAAGTCTCGGAGTTCGCGCCGCTTATGGCGTTCAACGGCCTTTGAAGTCTCGGAGGAGTTGCAGGGTGCTCCGTTGACTCGACAGACTATCGACTCGACGGCCATCGAAACCGCTCGTGTAGCAGCTCAAACTTGACCTTTGCGTCGATGGACCGTTGGTTCGAACAGGCACGTAGCCAGGATTTTTTTTCGGGGTGGGCCCAAAAAGCATCATCATCATCATCATCATCATCATCATCATCATTTATTCACCCTTAAAGGCCCTTTTCAGGGTATTACATAACAAAAGGGGGCGACAACAGCGCCAATAACAGCATGGTCATTATTATACAATGCTTAAAAAAACTTGCCCGGGAA
>JABSTT010004785.1:0-20000 GCA_013339685.2 Hyalomma asiaticum
AAATATGCAAATATCGCTGTAGTACACCTTCGCTTCGAAATCGCATCCTTGCTGAAAAACAGAAACGAATTTAGTTGCAATGATTTGTAGCAAACAGAAAGCAGCATTTTTCTAAAATTTCACTTACTGGAACTACCAATGGCTTGAAAGTTGCAATGCAAGAAAACGTATCATGAGCAGTAAATTCTGAAGCGTTTTGTAAGTGCACGTTTATAGAAGAGCCACTCTCGCCACCTTAATATTCCAACGCATCGCGTATGTACAACTAAGCTTGAGAACCACATTGGCTAGCGCCAAGTAGAACTACGAAAAAATCCATGTGCTGTTCCGGAGGCAGCTAGTTAATAACTCCCCTCCCCTCTAATATTACATACTTTGTGTGACCCTAATTACCTTCAAATCACCTCTAAATCTACCTATTTTAGAGACACGTTGCTCTTTAAGATATGCAACCTGCATTATGTATAAGCATATGTCGTGAAATCCATATAACATCCTTAATTCTGGCAGATGCGTTTCACGCTAGAGATCCAGTGACATCCAACGTTTGTATCACCTGTAAGGACGCACGGCTGCAAGGGCCACTTCCTGTGACGGCTAAAAATCGGAACCGATGCAGGCTCATTTCACTAAGCACCACTGGTCATCCATCGCCACACAAGTAAAATGGCGGCCAACATATTCAATGTCACCTTTTAATGAGAGACGTAAACCATTTGCCTCAATAATAATAATAATAATAATAATAATAATATAATAATATAATAATAATAATAATAATAATAATAATAATAATAATAATAATAATAATTTCCGTCGCATTGAGTAAGCAAACCAGGACGACTTAATTTTGAGGCGCCTCGAAGTGGGTGACTGCAGAGTAATCTTGACCAATCGAAGGTTTTTGAGTTACTTTAGTAATTCTAACAGGTTTTCTTTATCTATAGCTGCCAATGATGGTGTTCCAGCACATGAGCTGTTTCATTCCATTACGTCACTGTCGGTAATTACACATTTGACTAAGCTACTCCGTAGCTGCATCATGAGAATAGAAATAGCACGTACATTTATAGTCGCTTACAACTCACAGCGCTCACTTTGTAACCATACGGGCAACAAAAAAAGGCAGTTCGCAGAGAACGGCGAAAATTGAGATCGATAAATATGTATACTGCAGTAGTGAAATACTGTTGAAACAAGGAAGCTAAATAATATCCCTTGTATGAGCATGGGGTTTTGTGCTAGCAGAACTATATATGTACTTTGTTTAAATCGGTCTCTCCAGCGCAGATACGCCCGAGTTAAGGTATGCCTATCTCAAAGACGATGTTTTCAGTGTCTCGCTACGGTGGTCTAGTGGCTATGGTCCTCGGCTGCTGACACGAGCGCCGCGGGATCGAATCCCGGCCGCGGCGGCCACATCTCGATGGGCTCGAAATGTTGAGGCCCGTGTACTGTGGCATTCTACCACACGTTATAGAACCCCAGGTAGTCGAAATTTCTGGGGCCTATCCGTAATCGAGGAAGTTAAGGTAATTTTACCACAGCGTCGTTCTGTTAGGGAAAGTCTGGAAAAGAGCGCATTTTTGAAATGCTTTACAAAAGTCAATATTTCAGCTCTGATTTTTCCCATAGTACTACAGCTTCAATTAGCCTACCCTTAGCAATTATTTATGAACGCCCTCACTGACATTAATTTTCCAAGGTTAGGAAATTAATATGAAGTTCCTAGATTGTTTCGCACTAAGTTAACTCTCAACCACGCAATTGTTGCATCATGTTAATGATAACAAATATAATGTGAACAGAGCAGCCAGGACGGTTTCACGAATGCGCGTGCTTCATTCCATAAAATGAGCTGCCATGGGCAGTAACACCTAGTTACCCATGGCAACAGTTCACTTACCCGGTGCGGTTTGCCATGTATTTTCCTGATATTCTCATGGATTTGAGTTTGATTGTTTAAGTTGACTATCTTGATGGTATTAATTTTCCATCTGTGCTCTCCGACGAGGGGGAAGCTTAACTCAGCACGTATGCGGAATGGACTTCCAATGCCATTAGTTATAAACAGACTGAAGTCCTCCTCGCATTGGTATTCGAAGCCACCCGTTTGTGGTGTGTCCCCATTAGCAGTTTCCGAAGTACATTTTACACTGTCCGCCAATGCCCATATGGAATGCCTGTGAATAGGAAACACCGCTAAATTATTCACATCACCTTTGCCGCCCTGACGAAGACAAGTCCGCTTGTCGAAACGTTGGTTCCCGCGACATTCCCTGTTCTAAATCGTACTTTGCGATTTGTTCATCGATTCAAGCATCCATCTTCCCCTCAGCTTCTCTTCTAGTTTGGATCACATCACCTTTGGATGATATGCTCATTAAGAAAATGAGACAGCTGTTATCATACAGCGATGTTACACTTGTTTATTCTCCCGGCAGAGGCTGTGAACTGATTATTGCGCAAAATCCAGCAGACATCTGGCAGAGTACGGACACATGCTGCGCAAAGCAGTCGGCGAAAGTATTGCCTATTCCAAATTATTAGCGATTGAGCCAAGTGTTACGATTATAGATCAATCGCTGTGCAATTTGAATAGTTGGGTACGCAACGCGAACACACAAGGCATCTCGATAGCGCTGTGTGACTAAAGGGTAGCACGTGGTATACGACGTAATCTCGGCACTCACGTTAGTGCTTTGTGGAATAGAAATGAGCACTTTGTTGCGCTGATGTAAGTACATACCGTGAGTGTCGCTTGTTGGAGTATTTCTATAAGTCCAAGCATAGGTGGACTGCAGCAAGTTGAGTGATAGTAGTACATTTGTAGTGTTTATTACATTGATATAAGTACACGCCGCGAATGTCGTTTGTTGGAGCATTCTTGCAAGGCCGAGCATATCAGGACTGGATAACGTTGAGCGATAGTAGTGCATTTATATTGCTTATTACATTGCTATTAGATAGGTTGACGTCGCACTGGTGCCACAATTTATGTTAGACAAGCACCATCACCACAACTGCTTGCTCTCATGATGCTGCTTCCGAGGGTCGCCCACGAATCAAGAGGAAAATCGACATTATAAAGGAAATGGGCTGACAGCCCATCACACAAAGCTGCTTAAAGGTTACGGCGACGGCGAAATAGTCGACCGAAGGGCGCTATAGACAGGGTGCCAGCCATATGCTGCCTGAGTTGAACACGTTACTTTCGAGCACAAAGGTAACTTCAAACATGAAGCGAAATGTGGCAGAGAACTCTAATGTTGCAGAAGACAGGACTGCGCTTACGCGCACGTAGCCTGCGAAGGAGCATGCCCAGCCTTCCCGCGCAGTGCCTGAGTCTAAGTCTACTTCGGCTGACGATGAACCAAGGGTCGATGCGCAGATCATTGCGATGCTGCAGCCCTTAGTTGCTGTCTTGACAGAACTGCTGAGGAGCTTTGGAACTCCAACCGCTTGGAGTGGTCTGCAGGTGTTGGACGCGCTGAGCCCAGTCCTAGCAGCACCCGCACAGAGATGTGGTGGGAAAGCACCAGTCATTCTGCGAAAGGGTCATTCAAGCGTCAGTTATCCAGTGGAACGCCAGATGACTTAAATGTCGAATCTCTGATTTCCATCAGAATGTCTTTTTCAACCTATTTCGAATTATCGCATCTACGAACCGATGGTGTCAAATCAAATCAAGCGGTCTGGATACGAATCAATGACGTCTTCAACCTATAACTAAAGCGGCAAAATACTGTTGTACATTGGTTGCGAGCTTGCTTACGTCATTTGGCCAGTGCCATCCCGTAATGGCAGCCAATATGTTTGCCTAACCGCAAAGAGAAACCTCACCTTCACTTTGGTGTGTATGGGGTTATACTGCAAGCCCAACTTTATAGGAAAAGACTGAACCGCATCTAGGCAGGAAACCCGCCCATGAGTTATTACAGGTTATTTAAACATCCATCATATTTGGGGATGATCCAATGTTAACGCAACAGGCCGGCGACTGGCTTCTTTCGTCTCTGTTCGTGCGCTGTCCTTGCTTAATGATGGAAGTCGTACGGTTTTACGAAACTCACCGTCCGGTAGTTGCTTGAACAGGACATTCGTGTCACGTTGCTTCGACTCATGCATTAAGCGGTTTATGGGAATATAAACACACGGGAGCGATCATATACCCCAGCTAAGTTAACGTCAAAGGCGTGGCTGGCTGTCATCCACGCATCGCAGACTATCACTGAACGCACACAATCGACTGGTCAGCGTTCAAGACGAGCGTTGAAGATGCTTTCCGCGGCGGCCTCTCATTTAGTCTAGCAAGCGATAAAAGAAGCAGTTCAAACGGCAGTACGTGCGCTGACATGCTCCCCGAGGCGCTTGAAAACCGACGTGGAGTCGGAAAGACTCCGTACGGTTTGTCGACGTGCTAAGCGAAGGTATAGACGCATAAACTCCATGGATGACCGAAGAGCCGCCATGCGCATACAAAAGAAAATGCAACGTCGCAGAGATGAACTTGAGTCTCAGCGTTGGCAGAGACTGTGTGGGTCTCTGGACCCCCAGAAGCTTCTATCCCAAATATGGAGAGCCGTGAAAGGTCTGCGTCCGTTTCCTGAACCGCGGTTTCTATTCTGAGATTTGACACTTCCAGTAGGTCGTCGTCATCTAGTCCCGATGACATTTTATACAGCATCCTGTGCAACCTCGGTGAGCAGGAGCGAAACGCTTTGTTCGAAAGGTTGAATGACTCCTAGTGAGGCGGACAAGTCCCCCAGGAATGGAATACAAGCCAACTTGTTCCGCTTCTAAAACCTGCAAATCACCTCTTCAGCTGTCATCACACCGCCCAACAGCGCAGGCTAGTTGCGTAGAACTCAAAGCGTTTAGCTGGCCTAGTTCGTATGCAGACTTGTATCTGCAGCGCTAACGAAAGAAAAAGCTTTCTGCCCTCGGTTGTCCTCTCTTCTAGCTTGTTTCCTTTTGTTTTGTTAGTGCTGGAAATGCAACACAGCTGTGTAGGAAAGCTGATGGAGCGATTGATCCTTGCGAGAATAGAGTGGTTCGTGGAGCGTTTCAAGGTATATCGAAGTGAAATGCCCGGTTTTCGACGCCTTCGTTGCTCCATTTTGACAGCGTTAGTAATCACAGAATGTACGTTTCGCAAGAAATTGAGCAGGCGATTATTCGCAGCGCTATTTTTCGATGCACATGAGCTTACGAAAACGTTTCTCATGAGGTCGTACCCATGAGGCCTTGAGTTCGTCGGTCTAGGTGGCAGAATGTACTGCTGCATGCGTTGATACATACGGATGAAATCCTTCTCTCTGCAGACCGACGATGGGCGAACTGCCAAGGAATGCACACATCGTAGCATTCCTCATGGTAACGTCTTCAGCCCCGCATTGTTGAACCTAGTTCTGGTTGGTCTCGTGGAACGTGTAGTAGGTTGGACTCACGTATCGACCTATCTTGACGACATCTCTGGACGTCAGTGTTAACACGTCCTCAAACGTGCGTGAAGCTCCAGAATGCCGCTGCTTCAAAAAATTGCAGCATATCCACGAAGTGAATGATGATGAGTGGGCGAAGCTCGGGAGGTTCATCGTAGATCGTGCCGAGTTCCGGATTAATTTAGTTAACGCGCACGCTACGAATCCTTATGGTTCAACTATGCACAAGTGAAATCTCCCACCGGCACTTCATTGCAAGTCAAGATCCAGTGCCTATATATCCAGTGCCAGAGCCCCTGCTGTTGCCGAAAGGATCTACCGTTGCCAGCATCACTGAGTGCACCCTGGAATGTGTCGTTACCGCTTCACCCGCCCCATCAGTCTCTCGGGGAACACCCGAGGCAGGTTCTTCCAATGCTCTCAAAGCCACTTTAAGCATAGACCTTAACCCAACGCAAAGTGAAGCCTTGCTGTCTCTACTAATGAAGCATCAGACGTGTTTTGGCGTTTATTCGGATGGATTGGGTCAGACATCAGTAGCCGCCCATCGCATCGAAACAGACGGCTCGCGCATAATTCGCCGACGTCCATACCGCGTATCATCGTCCGAACGTACAGTTATAGACGAACAAGTCAACGACATGCTTGCACGGAACGTTATAAGGCCTTCAGCCGGCCTTTGGTCGTCCCCCGTCGTGCTGGTGAAGAAGAAGCACGGCTCGGTCCGGTTCTGTGTCGACTACCGGGAACTGAACAAAATTACACGCAAGGATGTCTATCCTATGCCTCGTATTGATGACGCCCTGGACACTTTACAAGGTGCCGAATACTTTTCCAGCCTCGACTTACGCTCAGGCTACTGGCAGATTCCGATGCATGAGTCCGATAAAGAGAAGACTGCCTTTGCCACTCCTGAAGGCCTACTTGAGTTCAATGTCATGCCGTTTGGACTGTGCAATGCCCCAGCTACATTCGAACGAATGATGGATACGGTGCTGCGTGGCTTAAAATGGAGGACCAGCCTGTGTTACCTGGACGACATCGTCATCTTTTCGACCAATTTCTCCCAACACCTCGAACGCTTAGACGAAGTTCTTACGTGTCTCGCCAATGCCGGCCTCCAGCTAAACACTAAAAAGTGTCGATTTGCAAGCCGCAGCATCAAAGTACTGGGTCACGTTGTCAGTAAGGACGGCATTGAGCCGGATCCCGACAAGATTGCTGCTGTGTTGCACTTCCCTCAGCCGACCACACTTAAAGACCTTCGCAGCTTTCTGGGATTAGCGTCATACTTCCGCCGCTTTGTTCGCAACTTCGCCACAATCGCAGCTCCTCTTCATAAACTTCTCAGCACAGGTACATCTTTCGTATGGACAGATGAATGTGACGCCGCCTTCGAGACCCTAAAGCGGTGTCTCACGTCACGACCACTCCTTCGTCACTTCGACCCAACAGCGCCTACAGTCTTGCACACCGACGCCAGTGGACATGGAATGGGCGCTGTGCTACTACAACGCAATCATTTGTCTGAAGAGCATGTCGTAGCCTATGCGAGCCGTACACTTTCTCCAGCAGAACGAAATTATACTATTACAGAACAAGAATGCCTCGCCATCGTGTGGTCAATACAAAAGTTTCGCCCCTATTTATACGGCCGCCATTTCACCATCGTGACTGACCATCACGCTCTCTGTTGGCTGTCCTCTCTGAAGAACTTGTCCGGACGTCTCGGCCGCTGGGTGCTCCGTTTACAGGAATACGACTACACTGTCGCCTACCGGTCCGGCAGCCAACATCAGAATGCCGACGGCTTGTCGCGCTGCCCGCTGCCGCCCGATGCCCATGCCTCGTCTCCGGTTCGAACGGCGCTATCAAACCACCCGGATACGCACATACCCATAGCTCCGATACACCTTCTAGCCTCGACAGACGTTCTTTCCTCCGATGATCTCGCCTCACTTCAACGGGCTGATACGTACTGCCGCACCATAATCGACCGCCTTAATGGCTTGTCAAATCCCCCAAACGGCCGCTTGAGACGACAACTATCACGCTTCGGACTGCAAGATGGGGCCTTATACCGGCAAATTTATCATTCTACCGGCAACCTATGGGTCCCGGTCGTGCCTTGTTCACTCCGATTACAGGTTTTACAGGCTTTCCACGACGACGCGTCGGCTGGCCATTTAGGGTTTCACAAGACTTACGAGCGCATCAACACTCGCTGCTACTGGCCTGGCCTCTCATCGAGTGTCGCCAAGTACGTCAGTTCCTACCCGTCATGCCAACACCGCAAACGTTCTACGTCTCTTCCCGCCGGCCCTATGCAATCTATGCCATGCCCTGCCGCCCCTTTCGAATTCGTGGGCACAGACTTGTACGGGCCCCTACCGCTAACGCCTGCTGGTCACCGCTGGATTGTCACCGCCGTCGACCACCTAACACGCTACGCTGAAACGGCAGCTCTTGCTTCTGGCGCTGCCTCAGAAATTGCGGAGTTCGTCCTGCGCGCTATCATATTACGCCACGGCGCGCCTAGGATTCTCCTCAGTGACCATGGCAAGATGTTCGTTTCGCATGTTTTGGCTGAAGTGTTGCGTGCCTCCAACACCGTCCACAAGACCACGTCAGCTTATCCGCAAACAAATGGCCTTACCGAGCGCTTTCATCGGACCCTGTCAGACATGATATCCATGTATGTACAGCCCGATCACAAAAACTGGGACACTATCCTTCCTTTCGTAATCTTCGCCTATAATACCGCCGTTCAACGCACAACGAATTACAGCCCCTTCTTCCTCGTGTACGGCCGTACCCCCTCTTATGTCTTGGACACTACGTTTCTATCTCCGCCCTCTGTTCCCTCCGCGTCCCTTCCCGAAGAATTCGCTGCCCGCATCACCCGATGTCGTGCAATTGCGCGTGCCAACACCGCGACTGTGCAGCACAGAAGAAAAATTCGTTATGATGCGACGCGCCGCGTTACTTCGTTCCGCCCTGGAGACGAAGTCCTCCTGTGGACACCTGTTCGAGCTTTAGGACTATGCGAAAAATTTCTTCACAGATACCTAGGCCCCTACACCGTGCTTCAAAGGACGTCTGCCGTAAACTATCGAATCGCTCCCATGAACTCGCCTACTGACCGCCGTCGCCGCAGCGTCGAAATCGTCCACGTGTCTCGCCTGAAGCCGTACATCCACCGTTCGTTCCCTTGCTAACTTGCTGTGTTGAATTGCCGTGTTGATGACCGCTTTCGCGAAGGGGGGAAAATAGTGTGAGCGCTAAGTACGCAGTTTATCGTCTTCATCTGTATATACCCATCACGCCAATCATCATCATCGCTGAGTTTGCCCGCTGCCAGCTGGGAAGCTCTCTCGCACGCCATTGTGCTAATAAAACGGTTCTACCGCTGTACTGGACGTCGCCTCACAAGATATATATATGGGTGGCCGGTGAACGGTTCTCCAACGCGAGCAGTCGGTATTTCTCAATCAAGAAACTCGCTAGGAGACAAGACGCTGCCTGCGCCAACGTTGTCTCTCGCGGGTGAGGGCGCGTTCTCCTTCTTTGCGAGCTGGTAGAGCATTCATCTAAGAAAGAGCGTTTCCATAGACAACGCGCGCCTTTCGCTCTCTCTCTCTCTCTCTCTCACAAGACAGCACGCGCCGAGGGCGAGGGCGAGGGCGCGCGCCGAGGGCGAGCGCGTGTCGCCCTCGGCGCGCGGGTTACGCCTGACATGGGACATGGTTAGACTAAGAGGAGCTTCGCCCCTAATATCGGCGTAAATTACTGAACAAGGCCTTGAGAAATCAGCGCTGGTCGCTCTCACGCGGAAGGCAATGGCAGCAAATGAGATATCTATCAATCGGAAAAGGTTTCTTACGCTAAGACCCAGATACTCTTGGGAGCCCTCCACCCTACGGCGCCTCTCCTTTCTATCTCTTTCATACCCTTTTCCCTATCCACGCGGATGCTTAATCGTGCTCCCTACATGGGCTGCTGAAATTATCGCCCTTTCCTAATCGAATCACAGTAATTATCAATCATCGTAGGGGTTCGGTTAAGGAAAGGACGTGTTGGTAAGCCGACGTTTTACGGCCAGATTACCGTTTCTCGTGTAGGATATGCACATTGCTTTCGTCTCTTGTTTGTGTAGTATATTTATCCCTTTTTCATGGAGACCAGCTCACTGGCACGCAAGGTCCTCGAAAGGCGACGCGCACCCGACAGCCTCGACTGTTGTGGGAGCTGGAGCCAATACATGTATCTGAACTTAAAGGGGCCCTCTAACACTTTTGTCGCACCCGTTTTCATGCGCGCGTTGCGTAGATTGGAGGGCAGACAGACGAATTCTGCAAGAATGACAGCGATAGGAGCAGGCAGTGCGAAGTTATTAAGGAGACAAAGTTCAAAATACAAGCGAGAAAATTCGGATCCTGAACTCGACCCTGAACTCGACAAGCGTCATAGGGACACGCCAATGGAATTGGCTTTAAGAGCCTACGTAGCGGAAGTTCGTATGCCATGGTTGCCTGTTCGCTTTAGTGTAGTGATGGCGCCGTTTGCCATGTCACATTTGAAGTCTCCAATAGCATTGCTGCGCCTGCAGTTTTACGCAATGCACGGCGAATCTTCCGGATGTCAAACCTTGAACGCCACCGTCGGTGTCCCAGCAACGTGAACGGGACCGCGACCGTGCCTCACCCGGGTCTCTTGGCACACGGGGCTGAGCAGCAGTTGGAGAAGGAGGTGAGGAGCGAAAATGGCGGAGGAGGCACTTGGCTGCCGTAGCTGGGAATAACATGGCGCTACCGTCTATCATGAGGATCCAGGGCCGCAAGGGATCTAACTTTGTGGCCGTCGTCCTCAGGGACCTGAATCCAGCGTCGCTACAACTGTACCGCTCAGTACTCGTCACCTTGTCAGTCACCTTGTCAGATTCGTACTCATCATGGACATGTTCACTTGGGTTATAAGGTGGTGGCGCCGGACCTGTTCCTACCTCGACACGGCAAGTAGGAGCAGGACGACAAGACTTGACTGGTCCCTTGTGCTGCACGCGAGCGACGATCACGGGAGCGAAGGCTGCGGATAGGTGGACGGTGTGGCTAATACTCCAGCTCCTGAACTTGCAAGGCCAAGTAGACGGCTGTTCCTGCGACTTCCACTACCACCATCGCTGGCTGTCGGGCAGGGTGCAGTATGGAAAATTCAGCTGCGTGCCTCCGCCACCTGCCACGTAAGCTCGTGGCGCGCGGCACCGGCTTTGGATGGAGCGCGTAGATTTGCATCGAAGCCGTCAGTCGGTGTTGGGCTAAAGACGAGCAAAGGTCGTTGTTGTGATGGCTCTTGACCCAATGTTATCTCTGGGAACCTCGATCAGCTGGCCACAGGCTCAGAAGCCACTGACCTGAGCCCACGAGTTGTATACTCCTGAATGCTGAGGTAGTCAGTCCTGTCTTCAAACGAAGAAACAAACAAAGAAGCAAAAAGTACCGAAGTGATATCCTATGCGCAACGTGCCAGAAATGTTTCACAGGCGGCAGAATTTACACTTGCGCGAATAATAATTCAGGAAATTGCAGGAATGAGCGACATAGCCATTATAATGTGACAAAAGAAGCGTTGCATTACCTCGAGTATATATTTATTGAAAATACAGGAAATGCAAAAAGCTAAAACGTGACAAGCCTCTTAGGCTTGGAGATAGCATACTGAGATTTCCAGGTATGGCTGAACAGTCGTTTTCTGTTGTCTTTATACGTTACAGAAGTCAAAATCAGTTAGCCCATTACAGATTTGAAATATTAAGAGCCCCAAGAAAATAAGTGCTACTCACCCTACTGTTGGCTGGCTTTCTTGAAACCAGTAATCGTAGTCTCCGGCAAAACCCCAGTTCCTAATTTTCCCTGATGTATTGCGTCTTTGTACTAATTCGAAGGCTTCGTTCGTCAAATTTAAGACGTCACCTGACACATAATTAAGGCAACCAGAAATTGTGAATTACAAATAATTACAACATGATTGATATTGCTTTGCCGTACCTTAATACTTAGGAGCATCAGTCAATGATGGTTGCATCATCAGCGACTACTGTGTGACTAGAACGACAGTAGACGTTTTAGTATCGGATTTGTTGTGAGAAACTTTAGGGTAACCAAATAAAACAAATCCATAAATTTGCTCTTATGAAACAGCTCACCAGGACCTCCTCGTTTGTGTATCACTGTCGAGAACGAAACCGGTAAGCCTTGCGCCTTATACACCCTTTCGCGGTGCAATGCCCCAGCGTCCTGGGTTCTCCATGGTACAGCGGTGCCCTCTGCACCCCTGTCCTTGATTGTGGTGGGGTGCAGCAATTTTGCCGCCGTGATGCTGTGCGCCTTGGAACGTTCCAGCATGCGGGGACGATATTTTGGCACAGCTTTGCTAGTTTGGCAGGCGACGCGTGCAAACGACGATATTAGCCTTATGACGGTAGTTGTAGTCACTACAGCGCCGTTACGGAGGACTAATCGACCATACGAGGAAGCGCCGTTGTCAAGTGACTACGCCGGAATGCGTGATCAGGCACAGCAACGAAGAGAGGAAGTTTACCGCTTGATAACAATGCTTGATCCCGGCTGTGCGATCCAAGGGGAACAACTGTATTACCAGAGAACTACAGAAAGTAGCGGCAGCTGGAATCTTTCGCCATTTCAATTTCGGTTCCTGGAGTTCAATTAGCGAGGCTTTGTCGATCTGTTGAAATAGCATCGTCACACGTGACGTGAAATAGCATCGTCACATTCCTGTGAAGAGCGCGAGAAAGCGTGTGCCCGTGTTCGGTATGTGAGGAGCAAAGTACGACTACGAAGAAGCTGTCGCATGTGCAAACAGGCGTGAGCGCAAGCGCGGATTGGAGAAGAGGAAAGAAGAGCGGGGAGAAGGATTTGAGCATTCGGCATAATCGGGTTCCCAGGCCCGAGCTTTGAAGCTCTGCTAGCGGTCCACAAGTTGACGATCTGGGTTCCCCGAGGCCGCCGGTGTGGTCTCTTCCTCTACCTCTGCTTCGCCAAAGCTCTAGAGGGATTCCCAAGCTAGTGCTGGTCCTTTCAGTGCTCTCTTACCGCATCATTCGCCTCGCATTTCCCACGTCGCTCGTTTAGTTAATGGGTGAGCCAATGGCTGCCCGGACTCCCTGGCTGCGAATTAGTCTGCAGAGGCAAGGGACGCCTATACGCTTCTTTTTGCTTTGTCAATGCTTTAGTGCATTGTTAAAGTTTGCGTATGTGTTTTCTGCGTATGAAGTACTGTCTCGAACATAACGAGACGGCTTCGTTCGTTGGATGGGACCAGCAGCGTTCCGAGAGCAAAGATGTCGTTTTCCAAACTTCTCACCACGACAATTCCATGTTAAAAAAAAGAAATACGTGCGTCAATGAGCTTTGGTCACCGCGCTGTCCTAGTTTAAAAGAAAGATGTGTCTAATCTTGTTTTTAGTGTTCAAACATTCACTCTTACGCATCTTACGGTGCACGGCTCCATGAATAAAAGGGTTCACGGTTTCTGTCACTTCTTGCGTACGTCCCGCTTGTGCGCTGTTTTACATGACCAATGAACGAAGAATTGCCGCAAGGCCTTCGCAAGTATCTCTTGTCCTTTTTCATAGGAATTTCGGACATATTTTCTGAAACACTCCGTATTTACAGTGCATAAGCGCCGGGTCAGAGAAAGCATCGACCGGCGCCTATTGGAAAGTGGCTCGCCATAGTTATGGCGCCTGGCGTGCAACGTGGGCGATGCCAGAAGCTCTGGAAGACGCGGTAAGGTCGAGCGGCAGGACTTCATATGTGACGTCGGTAAATTGAAGTAGCACATGGTAACAACAGCCACGATATTTGCTAAGTAGCCTTTGAGATAGGACAACATGCAGAGGCGGAGACCACTAGAGGACGAGTTCGCCCGCATCAGAAGGGGTCCCGCGACACGTTTCTTATTCGAATGCCCTCACTATAACAGCTCATTGAGTGCTGAAGGGCTCATCGAAATATTTTTTTCGAGTCCCTCCGAGAGCCTTCTATCTTCTTTCACCCCGACCAGCGCTTTAAATCTACAGAAATAAGGAATGAGACAGAGACACGCAAATATGCGAGCGCACGTTCTTCTGCCGGGCACGTTCTCTTTGTTTTTGTTCTTTGAGCGTATTCGCGCACTTCCTTATGTGCCAACAGAGTCATTGAAGAAAGAAATTGTGGGACGCTTAAGCTTCACTTTAAGAGTTGAACGCGACAGTGATACCTGGCCCCGTTCTCATCACGCTCTCTTTCGCTTGCCATGCTCTTCAGTCGCCTAGTGACGTAATTGTCATGACGCCACTTGAAAGAAAGTGCGTTACGTGGCAGAAAGAATGTTACATGGCAGAATAATAGTACGCCACTACACGCCGGGAAAAGCGGATTGCATAACGAGTTCGAGGAATCATTTGAAATAACTCAGGGCTGCATGGTGTGTAGCTCTGAACCCATTACAGAGGCATCATCAACATCATCATTATGAAACAATCTTCTTCAACATTTCCGTCATCATTATTATGAAGCGCTGCCCTTTGAAGCAGTTTTGTTGTATTGTGCCATGCATCACGCGGCAGGCGGCGTACGCAGCCGCGCCAGCAATCTGACTTGGCTCTTCGATGTACCTGGCTCCTCCTAGTAAGGTGCGGACCGCTGCTGAAGAAGCGAATCGCAGAGCTACGCGCACGGCGGCAGCAAGGCAACGTGCAGACAGCTGTGCAGACAACAGACAGCTGTGCAGAGAGAAGCCCAAACCGCAGCTCGCCGTCGACGCCGGGCCGAGAGTTCGGTTCGTTCTCGGGAAAACAACGCCAAGAGACTCTCTAAGATGTGCAGTTACACAGATTTGCGCGTCACAATACCGCAGTAATTAATGCGTAGTGGGTACTTCCCTACTTGGCGAAATTACAAGAGTTATGCCGCAGGGTATAGCTATCACTTCTACTTGCACTAGTTTCCTCAAGCGTTTAAAATGGCCTCTAAGAAGATCGCTTCTCCAGCTTACGCTGCCACTGTCCTGCGGTTCCGCGCAGGCCTGGCTCTTTTTTAATTGTGAAGTTGAGATTGCCAGTTAGTGCAATGTGTAGGAAAGCACAAAGTGGCCATGCGTCATCACAACTCGACGATGAAGAAAACACCGCAGTTCGCCTTGCGCTTGTGCACAGCGCAGAATCCATCACAAACGTGTCAACAGCCCCTTGGCTTGAGGGAATGTCTACACACGCTCGCGTGCACAGGCGCGAGCACAGACGACTAGGTTCGTAAGCCTAAGCTTGAGCGCCCTCCTGCCAAACACCCATGCATGCTGCCGCGACCAAACGCGGCGCCACTAGAGTTACTGTATATAGCTCCCGTAGGGAGCCATCTGCGGGAGCCATATAGAGTAATTGTAGGTGCCTTGGGTTGTTTGCACCATCTCTCGGGTGACAGTCAAGCCTCTGTCACGCTGTACCAGCTCTGGGATGCACCTCCGAGATGCTCATGTCACCAACGGTAAAGGTGTATATAACTAGCTCGCTTTTAGCAGTCTGTGGATATACGCGAGGTGGACGAGCGCATCGCGCCCCTAAGCGAGGAGTCGCAGGCTTGATCCCCACTCGAACTGAAGGTTTTCTTTTATTTCTTTATTTGCGCGCGATTGGGAAAGCCGCTCACTTTTATGAACGCTTTCTTTTTGAATAATTGACAGGAGCGAGGCGCGCACACATGTTGTGGTTCGACTCACCGCAACGGCGGTCGCTGACGAACCCGCCGCGGTGGTGTAGTGGTTTGATGCTCGGCTGCCGCCTGAAAAACATGGGTTCGATCACGGTCGCGGTGGTCGCATTTTCGATGGAGGTGGGGGTGGTAGTGATTGTGATAAGGAAAAGGCGCTTATTTCTGCAGCCCAATTTGGGAACACGGCGCAGCGTCTTGGGGAGGGGATAGTGGAAAATAAAGGACAGAAAGGTAATGAAAGATGTCAAGGCTCGTTCAGCGCGGCCGAAGTTAGCCGGCGGTAAGGGGAGGGGCGGGAGGGCAACCTGGGTCAGCGGTCATACATGACACATCAAGCGTATGTGTTGAAAGAGTACTGGTTGAGTACACGAGATGCCGCCTCACTTTAACCTTTGAGAAAACAATATAATAAGCAGGCAACAACCGATCGTGGCTGGATGTGCTATGTGAGGTTATTTTCTGGTGGCTCTGAAGATAGAGATATAATTGTTTTTATTTCGTGAACTTAAAGCGGGAAAGAATTTAAGCATTACTGAGAACTTTTTCGCGATCATAAAATCACAAGGTGCAATTCCATCCCTTCCGTATTGTAAGGACAAGCAAGAGTCGCCTGACGCGGGTCTCAGAGGTTTCTAAGAACACGATGACGTCGCCCAAGTACAAGAAGCTGATATATCTCTTGAAGGTGCGCAAAAGCGCGTCTGTTAATCCATGTAATATGATAAGTGCAAATTTCGTAACTCAAATGTTTTAACTTCGAACTGTAGAGGCCGCCAGGTGTGACAGGTGGTATTCTGCCGGTCGAAGTCGTCTACGGCAATTTGCCAGCAGCCAGAGGGCAGAACTATTGAACAAAAATAGGTCTGACCGTAAAGGTAAACTGCGCTACGAAGCATTCAGTTCCTTCATACAGGAACTTTGCTAACCGGCTGCACAAGCCTCTGCCATACTCACCTCTGAGAGATCTTGCTGGTAACGTTAAATGTCCTGCTCTCCTTGAACGGAAATATGTTGTTGAAAAATGTATTACCAACCTATTACTACCTTTACTAAATTCTAAAGGCTGATCTTGGTGCAAACTAAGCTTTCAGTAGCCGTTGACGGAGAATACCGGCACCATTGATTGCAAGCTTCCTCAACACCTGATAATTTTGAATCGCCTTACCAAAATATTTAACGCTTCATTTGCCCCAAGTTTTCACTCGACGAAATTCTCCCAAGGAAACGTTTACCAAAAACCATCGAAAGTTCATTAGGAAAAGTTCTATTTAGACATAGAGTTCTATAATTTATGGGTATTCCATACACGCATATTTTCTCACCTTTGCTGAAAACAGCCTGCAAACAAACAAACAAAAAAGTTGTATGAGAGTCGGCTCTCTACGAATGCGTTCATTATATGCTGTTTAAAATCAATGCGAAATTTCTGCTCCAATCTCTACTGAGTGTTTTGCCTGTCATATTGCTCTATCAAGTTTACGCTGAATTAGAGCCCCCTTATAGGTGTTCATTACTTGTTGTTCTGTTAATGTGGCCAACGTCAAACCATATCTGTGCTCCTTGCTTTGCAAATTGAGAAAGATAATACTCGCTGCATATATATATATATATATATATATATATATATATATATATATATATAATATATTATTTCCAGGTACTGTTGGCCGATTTGGCCGTCACAGGGGTGGGGTATAAATCTGACACAAATCAATCATTGTTTACATGAAATAGCAATGTACATCTTATACAAAAATCTAAAAATCCACAATGTGTCACTACATATAAATAGTGAACGAAATCTGACATAATAACCATCATGTCAAGCATAAAGAAGCAATGCACAGGCATCACGATATTTTGCTCTACCACCTACATTATCCATACATTACATCACCTACTTCAGGGCATTATGCATCACAATACCAAATTCTACAAGTCACATGAAATTTGTGTGATTAGGTACATTCAATCACATTAAGAAAAAGAGCTAGCATTCATGAAGATTTACGTAGAAAACATTCTGTAGTTTTGGATTTAAATTTTTCTAAAGTTTCACAGTTCCGTACAGCCTCCGGTAAATCATTCCAGTCTTTTATGGTTCTAGGGAAAGAAGAATATGCGTATGTGTTTACACGCGATTTGGGGATTAGAAAGTTCCTGCGGTAGTCACTTCGTAGATTCTGGACATGTCGAGGAATGAGGTACTGCGCTACATCAAAGTTAAATGTATTTCGAGAAAGCAAGTACAAGAATTTTAGTCTCGCTATACGACGGCGTTCCAAAAGGGTGGGAAAGTTTAGTTCTTGTAGCGTTTCTGTCACAGAATCAGTTCGAGAGTATCTTGAAAGAATAAATCTAGCCGCCCTTCTTTGTACTCGCTCAATTTTATTGATTAGTCCTTTCTGATAAGGGTCCCATATGATACTTGCATATTCTAGTGTAGGCATTACTATTGCCAAATACGCTGTTAACTTTACTGGTGCTGGAGCGAGCTTTGATTTGCGACGTAAGAACCATAGCTTATTTTCAGCGGTTGAACAAACATTATAGATATGTTGAGTCCAGTTGAGGTCTTTAGATATTGTCACTCCTAAGTATTTACATTTGTTAACGGTAGCTAGTACAGTGGTACTTAGTTGATAATCAAAATGTAGGACGTGCTTAACCTTGTTTGTGACGCGTAAAACAACAGTTTTTTCTTTATTTAGCTGCATTTTCCAAGTTGCACACCACTTTTCAATAGACATCAGCGCATCGCTGAGAATTTTTTGATCACTGTGGGTGCGTATTTCCCAATAAATTAAACAATCGTCCGCGAGCAGCCGTACAGTAACATCGTCACTCATATCAGAACAAATATCATTAATATAAATGAGAAACAATACCGGTCCAAGGACAGAACCCTGGGGGACACCGGAAGTTACTGTTAAACGATCCGACTGGTGGCCGTTTATGTCCACGTACTGTGTCCTACGTGACAGATATGACCTTATCCATTCCACTATATTGCTATTTATTCCAAGCCGTTTAAGTTTTATAATGAGCTCATTATGGGGAACCCTACCAAAGGCTTTTGAGAAGTCAAGGCATATTGCGTCAACCTGTTTTTCATTATCTATTGCTTTTGAGAAGTCGTGAATGGTTTCAACAAGCTGCGTTACAGTTGACAGTTTTTGCCGGAAGCCATGTTGGTTGGAATGTAGTGCTTTCGTGTTTTCTAGATACTTATATATTGATTTCGATATTATGTGCTCAAGGAGTTTGCAGCAGACGCAGGTTAAAGAAATTGGTCGATAATTTTCAATATTCTGCTTGTCTCCGGTTTTGTGTATCAGGATAACTTTTGCAACAAGCCAGTCGTCTGGCACCTGTTTTTGTTGCAAGGATGCATTGAAGATGATTTGTAAGTACCGAGCAACCCATTCAGCGTATCTTCGCAAAAATGCATTTGGAATTCCATCTGGACCGACAGATTTTTGTTCTTTAATGTTTAAAAGTAGCGACAGTATCCCTTCATAGCTGATTCGTACTTCTGGCATATCTGGCACGTGTGAAAATGATGTAAGCGTAGCAGGAGTAGTACAGCTAGAAACATTTGAAAAAACAGACTGGAAGAACTTGTTATGGTAGGAGGCAATTTTCGAAAAGTCGCTTATGGTTTCGTCGTTAACAAGAATGCTGTATTGACTTTGAGCGGCTTGTGACAAGTGACGCCAAAACTTTTGCGGGGAAGACACCATGAAATCCGTAAGTGTTTCCTCGTAATATTTATTTTTTGCTTGCCCAAGCTTCATCCGCAGCTGTGCGGATAGCTCAGTTATCTTCTCACGATTTTTCGCTTTCCTTTGCCTTCCTATTTTTCGCTTCAGACGAATAATCTCTCGCGTTATCCAAGGATTGCGCTTATTTCTTCTCTTTTTTCGTAGTGGTATGAATGAGTTTACACAGTGCAAGATAATGGTTTTGAATCGTGCCCACAACGCATTGACGTCATGGTCAGAACTCAGACTGTCTAGGTGAAACGATAAATAATCTATAATGCTCGTATCGTCAGCTTTCGCAAAATTGGGGACGTGCAGAATGGATTCTTTAATATATATATATATATATATATATATATATATATATATATATATATATATATATATATATATATATATGTGTGTGTGTGTGTGTGTGTGTGTGTGTGTGTGTGTGTGTGTGTGTGACGTAGCACTTCAATGATATTCCATTTATTGGTCGACGTTTCGGTCAGTGCCTGACCTTTAATCCTGTTCTTTTAATTCTGCTCATTTATATGGCGATAAGAGCAGGGGCGGAAGCTGATTACTAAGTGGTTGGGGAAGGCTGGGAGCGAGCAGAGGGGCGCCAACACGTTTTTTTCAAATGCGCGTACGGCGGCCATTTTGAGGAAGCGGCGGATAAGGACTGCGGTAATCAGCAAGTGACGGGCTCCACCAGAGCACTGAAAAAAAGAAAAACAAAAGCCAGAAGGAAAAAGCAAAACAAAAGAGGAGGGCTCTTCGGTTACTGCATCAAAGCTATCGTGGGAAACAATCACCCGCCTAACGACAAGCGCGGCGATGGCCTAGGTACTAAGTGGTTGCTCATTTTGGGAACCGTAGCGGTTAAGAATGAAACAGCGGTTCAAAGCCGCCGCCAGGAAGGAGGGTGGAAGAAGTAGTAGCCGCGGAGATGGTAAGGCAAGCCACGAGAAAAAAAAAGGTATAAAGAAAAATGACGGGTTGAGACTATAAACAATGCATATGTATCTTTCGGAGTA
>JABSTT010004787.1:0-22718 GCA_013339685.2 Hyalomma asiaticum
GGGTAGAGTAGGGTTGTAGGCAACCGCTACAGCTTCTTGAGCTGTACAAGCGGCGTCTAGCCGAATGGCATCCTGAGCTTGTCCGTAACTCTTATGAAGGAAATTTGCGCGAGCTACGCGGCGAGTGACGTGATGCTGAAGATGCATATTGCGAGGCAAGGGTTTCGCTATGAGCGAAGTATGAATATGTCGTGAAATGGCTATAAACGTCGGCTGATAAGCTGGTATGTTGATACGAAGAGAGGCGAGAATATGGCGGCCAGTAGCGCTCGCGGAAAGTCTTAAGTACTGCGCCTGAAGGAGCTCGTCAACTAGCTCGGGAAGGGTGTTATGCATGCGCAGTTCAAGGAGTTTGGCTGTGCTTGTGCTATGACGGAGGTTCAAGGCTGCCTTAGTTGCGAGGCGGATCATGGCGTTCACGCGTTCTGTTTCTGTGCGGTTCAACTTGAGATATGGAGTCGCGTATAGAATGCGGCTAAGCGTGAAAGTATGTACAACTTTCATGTTACCCGCTTCGTCCAAACCTTTATGCAGGGAGAGACGCGGCGTCAAAGCTGCAACACAGATTGCGTGGAGGCCTTGAGTGTCTTTAGGCGATGTTCATTTCGTCCGGTATCCTGAAAATAGAGGCCAAGGATGAGCAGGGTGTGTGTGAGAGGTATAGGGGTTCCTTGTAATGTGATTTCGATGGGTGCATTAGCTGCTGATTTCGTTCTCATTGGGAGGAGCGCGCATTTAGATGGGGAATATTCGAGCCCAATAGCTCAAGCATGAGCTGAGATGGTGTCAGCTGCTAATTGAAGAGTTTCCTCAATTTCGCCTTCCGAAACATGAGTCGTCCATGTGGTTATATCATCGGCGTAGGGGGTATGCTTTAGGTATGTTATGAGATTGAGTTTGTGAGCTAAAGGGATGAGAGCCATATTAAACAGAAAGGGGGAGAGGACAGCGCCTTGAGGAGTTCCGACCTCACCGAACGTATATGGGGCCTAGCTTAGGTTATCAATGTGCAAAGAGGCAGTGCGCCCAGAGATAAAGGCGCGTACGTAGTTATAAGTTTCCGGGCCTACCTGTAGTACCTGGAGTTGGTTTAAGATGGCATCGTGTCGAATTCTGTGAAATGCTTTAGTGAGGTCAACCGCAAGGATAGCTTTAGTCAGGTGGGGTATCGTATCGTCAAGCACGTCGTGCGTAATTTGGACGTGGGAATTCTGGGCTAAGAGACGCGACGAAAGCCCACCATACTGTGGGTAAAAAGGTGATTGTCTTCCATGTATGTCGTTAGCCGAGCAAGGATTATGTGTTCAAAGACCTTGGGAAGACAGGATGTCAACGAGTTGGGGCGAATATTGTCGACGGTAATGGGCTTGTGAGGCTTAGGGATAAATATGTAGTAAGAGGCTGCTTCGACGGAAAAAGGAACAACGAAGACGACGAAGAGCGCGCGCTTGTGGAGCCGAAGGTGAAGCGCGTGGGCTCCATAACTTCTAGTGTGGCCAATCCCCCTCGTGGGTATGTGCCAACTATAGATACCACAACAACAACAACAACTCCAGAACGCCGACGATGGATCGAGCGTTGGCAGCGACCGAGAAGCAGCACTTTCGACTCAGGAGAACAGACGCACCGAGCTGGTGCCACCAGACCAGCCGGGACGTACTAGGCGTTCCCCGTGGCGAACGCACCGTTCTCGGTCGCTGCCAACGCTCGATCCACCGTCGGCGTTCTGGAGGTGGTGGTGGTGGTAGTGGTTATTAGGAAGGAAGAGACGCTAATTTCTGTCACCCATGCTGGGGACACGGCTAAGCGCCTTAGGGGAGGGGATAAGGGATATGAAAGTGGAAGAGAAGAAAGGAAGGAAAAGAAGGAAGAGAGAAAGGTCGTTCGATAGCAGCAGGAACAAGCACGTCCCACTGCTCGCAAAGGCAGCCGGTCCAGAGGCAGCAGCCGCGTTCTGGAGGCCACGCGCTTCACCTTCGGCTTGCACAAGCGCACGTTCTTCGTCGTCTTCGTTTTTCCTTTTTCCGTCGAAGCAGCCTCGTACCACATTTCCCCCTCAACTCCAGTACGTTGTACACACGAACGTGTATGTCCTCTATTTGCGCTCCGGATACTGGCAGGTACCAATGGCGGAGGCCAGTAGTCCACCCAGGATTTCTGCCAGGGGGGGGGGGGGGGTTCAAATTTTCACGAAGGACCGAGCAAGCGATTACACAGTTGTTGCGTGTGTAAAAAAAGTAAATAAAATGCCAAATAATAGCGACATCAGCGATGATTATTTTTATTATTTTTTCTGCGTTTTGCAGACATTAGCTTCACATTTTTCTACGACATAGGAGCAGTTACGGAGTAGGAGGGGGATATTTAGGTCGGCTTCAGGGGGGGTTACAACTCCCGAACCCCTCCCCCCCCCTCCATCGGTGCGCCACTGCAACTGTTGATGCAGATTACAGATATTGATAGCGATTATACACATATCTTGATCTATAAATTGTTTAAAGTGTGTTTACTTTCCTGCTTCCTCTATAAATCCTCGCTTCAATGAAAAGCGATTGAGGACAGCTAGTGCACTTTGGACAGTCCTATTTCAAACAGATGTAGTGCAGATTCTCGTAAAATCTAATATGGTTATCACGATTATGGTGGCCTGGCGAGTTAATTTTAGGGGAGCCTCAGGTATAGCATTATTATACTAACATACGAAATACATGAGCTGTTCATTTGGGCACCTTACTAAAACAAGGCCAACTATTACCAGCTGACAGCTAATCAGAGACCTTGATCTTCACTGTCAGCATTTCGAACGTGCATGATACAATATTTAAATCCATGGGGATACATAAACCTCCAGAACACGGGTCTCACAGCTGAGAGTGTACCGGATTGATATGATTTCCGATGTACTCTATCCACAGTCGTTCATGAGGAATTCTGCTCATTTGGTGCCGGGAATTGATCACCAATGGGCCAAGAAAGCAGCGGTGTGCTGTTTCCCTTATCATATATATGCTATATGTGACAGAAAAAAAAAATTAGGAGGACTCTCGAGGCCGATCGCATGACGACCGACACCCACATTTTAATATATTGTTATGGTGGGCTGGGAAAGGATGGTTTTATTAACAGGAGATGGATATTGGTGATGTCGCAGTTCAGTCTCTGAGCTCTTCGTCCTCCTGTTCTACCTTTCTTTCAAATGTGCGTTACACTCCCCCGCAAGCAGGCGAAGCCAGTAGGGCGAATCAGGAGGAAGCAAGGGGGTAGAAACGTTTCAGGCGATGAACGTGTGTCACCTGCGTTTTGCTTGATAGCCGACCATTGCACGAAAGGCGAGCTACTAGATACGTAAGTTCGCTCAAACGACCCAGAACACCGAATGAGCCTGAATACTGCGAAAGGAACTTTTGGGACATTCCACGCTTGCGTTGGGGCGTCCAGAGAAGCACGAAATCACCTTGGGCGAAACATTTTTGTGACACTCGTCGTATCGCTCTTTTGAAAGGCGTTGCGAGGCCAAAGTATGCAGACGGGCTGGGCTATTCGACGAGCTCCTTCCGCATGACACACAGTCTTAGAAAAAGAATTGTCGTAGTGCAGGACAAATGGCAAGAAAGTATCCAGGGGCTGCGTGGTAACCTTGCAGAGAGGAGGTAGAATGGGCTGTAGTTCGTGGTTTCGTGTTTCGCCGTATTGTACGCGTGTGTTATGAAAGGCAGCACTTCGTCCCAGTTCTTACACTCTTAGCACGGTAACCTTTAGTTTATTTTATAGGTATGCAAAAATGTGAAAACATGCTCCTTTATAACGGTTAAAATCACTTTAACCTTTATAAAGGAGCATATTTTCACATTTTTGTCTACCTATAATTTGAATTAAAGGTTACCGTGCTAAGAGTGTATGATTTGAAGAAACGCACATGGCAAACATGTTGGTCAGAGTTCGGTTTTTCTTCTCAACGATACCATTGGTCTGCGGATGATACGGCGTGGAGTGACGAAACTCTGAGGTGCACAGGCGCATGAGCTCTTCAATGGCGTAGCGGCGAACTGCCGACCACGGTCGCTGATGATAACACGTGGTGGGCCGTGACGAAGGACGATGGAACGCAGCAGGAAGACGGCCACGCAAGCAGCGGTGGATGAAGGTATGGCGGCGGTTTCATCGTACCGTGTAAGATGGTCCACGCATGCGATTATCCAACGGTTCTTGTTAGTAGATAATGGTAATGGACCCATAAGATCGATGCCTACTTGCTCGAAAGGCGTACTTGGAGAGGTTAAAGGCCGGAGAGGGCCCGGTGCAGCAGTGGTCGTCCGCTTGTGACGCTGGCAGGTTTCACAACTAGCGACATGGCGCATGGTTGTTTGGTACATGTTAGGCCAGTAAAAGCGTTCCTGCGTGCGGTGTAGCGTTCGTACGAATCCAAAATGGCCTGATGTCGCATCGTGATGCATGGCGCGTAGGACGTCGGAGCGAAGGTCCTCGGGGACAACTAGAAGGAAACGTGCTCCACTCCCAGAGTAGTTGTTCTTGTATAGCAAGTCATCACGAATAGTGAAACGGCCGCTGCCTTGAGAAGTACGGGCGGCGGAAAAGAGTGGATCTAGGGTGAGATCGTTACGCTGCTCACGTTGAAAGCCTGCCGTGTCAGGAAATGTACAAGTAGCAGCCGCAATGCAGTCGTCAAAACTATCATCATCGCTTCTGGTAGCTGCCAGAGGTATGCGGGAAAGGCAGTCCGCGTCAGCGTAACGACGGCCACTCTTGTACAATACCACAAAGTCGTATTCCTGAAGGTGCAGCGCCCAGCGTGCGCGGCGACCACATGGATCCCGCAAACCGACCAGCCAGCATAAGGAATCGCTGTCGGGGACTATCCTAAATGGCCTTCCGTAAAGATAACTTCGGAATTTCTGGGCGGCGGACACAGCTGCCAGGCATTCTTGCTCGGTGACCACATAATTGCGCCCCGATTTGCTCAGACAGCGACTTGAATATGCAACTACATGTTCTACGTTGTTGTGATGTTGTACATGCACTGCCCCTATTCCGATTCCGCTAGCATCAGTGTGGACTTCAGTCGGTCGAGATGGGTCAAAGTGACGCAAGAGGGGTGCTGATGTCAGTATAAACTTTAGTTGCGAAAATGAAGCGTCACACTCTGGTATCCATTTGAAGGCCGTGTCCTGCTGCTGAATACATGTCAACGGTTAAACGATGTCGGTGAATCGGGGTACAAAACGGCGAAAATATGAGCAGAGGCAATGAATGAGCGAAGTTGTCGTGCTGCCTGCGGTGGTTTGAAGGAGCTGACAGGCTTCAATTTTACGAGGATCGGGTCCAACGCCTTCTCTGTCGACTAAGTGTCCCAGAACCAATGTTTGACATTCGCCAAAAGTGACATTGCTTTGCGTTTAAAACCAGTCCAGCCTTTTCGATGCAATCCAGAACAAGGTTGAGGCGAGTGTTATGCTCTTCAAAGGTACGGTCGAAAATCACAACATCTACGTAGCACATGCATACCTCACACTTTAAACCTCGCAATATCGTATCCATGAACCTCTCAAACGTGGCAGGGGCATTACAAAGACCAAAAGGCATAACACTAAATTTGTACAGACCACCCGGGGTCACGAAAGCGGTCTTTTCTTTGTATTTAGGTTCCATAGGTATTTGCCAATAGCCTGATCGCAAATCAAGTGTCCAGAAATAGATGCAGAGTGTAGGCAATCGATAACGTCGTCGATTCGTGGTACTAAATAAACATCCTTCTTTGTTACTGCATTCAAACGGATATAATGTACGAAGAACCTCCATGAACCATCCTTCTTTCGAACCAGGTTACCGGAGCGGCCCTTGGGCTAGAAGATTCCTGAACGACGCCCTCGTACATCATTTCCTTTACTTGTTCGGCTATAACTTTGCCCTCGGACGATGACACTCTGTATGGCTTCTGGCGGATTGGTTGCGCGGTGCCGGTATCTATCTGTGACGAGCTCGGAACGATGGTAGCTGAAGTGGTGCATCTCTGTGACTAAAGTCAAATGCAGCAACATGCCACAAAAGAACCTGAACCAGCGCTTGACGCTCACACGTGCATAAATCGATACTTATCATACTGAGCATTATCTCTTCGGAAGGGCCGTTACTGAGAGGGGTACAAATTGGAGCAAGGTCTGAAGTTAGCGCCCCTCCAAAACGGCGATTTTCATAACGCGAGGAAGGAAAACTGGCGCTGCGGAACAGTTCAGCGCCCACGATGTGGTGACTCCTTTCGCCATGCACACAACAGCGCAGGGCACGAATACACTCTTTTTCGTGCAGTTTGTGGTGAAATGCCTAACTACCACGTCAATAAAAGGAGCGGCAGCAGTAGGTGAGAAAACACGAACGGGTGTTAGGCACCATGACGGCAATGTGACATCATCAAGCACACAAAATATGCTCCTGTCTTGATCACGCGTCGCGAGCTCTCTTCGGAGAGCGCCGGTACCAGCAAATTATTAAATATTTCGCCATTGGCACAACCAAAGGAAGCACCGCACTGTTTAATGGCGTTTTTCACTGGCAGATTCGGAGCAGGTTTTTTTGCTCCGCCGCGACGAATCCGTGTTTCACTGGTCGAACGGGAGCGGGTTGGGGCGTTTCACTGGCAGATTCGGAGCAACTCAAACCGCGCCAGAGCGCTCCGACTTGCTCTAGCGCCGAGGCACGGATTCAGACAGATTCGGGCGGAAGCGGGCCGCGTCCTCGCGTCACTTCCGTCTTGCCTGTCAAAATGGCTGCGTTCGCTGCGGGTGTGGAGCTGGAGTGTACAAGAAAGTGTAGCTCGCGTTTAGCGATGAGAGCAGGACAAGCAAAAGCTATTCCAGCTCAGAAGACAGTGATTACGACGTGCTGTACGTAGTGTCGTGCGCCGTACGTCTGACGTCGCGCCGCTGGCCACCGTTTGGTTCTCCCCGACGCTAGAATAGGTGCGTATAGGCTGCATTTGCCGGTATGGTGTGTAACATATTTACTGTGATTGGTTTGTGAAATGAAATAGCTTACAAATGAGTGTAAGTATGTTTAAAGTGGAAAGCAGCACCTGTTTCCAAAACATTCGATATATCTGAAGCCGTGGTACGAAAGGTAAACAGTGGCACTGGCCCTTTCACTGATGCGGCTCGCTTCGTTTCCATCGCTGTGCTCGACACCGATGTTTCAAAACCGATTGGATGTGTGAACGCATGACATGTGAGTACAAACGTTTATCGTGTTGGAAAAAGTAAGCGCTTCTTTGCGAGTTCGCAGTTCGTCGCGAACGACGACGGGATAGAAGCGGCGTCTTTCTAGCTAAGCCTACCCTCGGAGTCGTCATTGATGTAGGGCTGTTTGGATGTGCTTGTCGCTCGCGAAGGCACAGCTTTATCGAGAGTGTTCCTCAATGGTGTTATATAGCGGGGATGTGCAAAACTCCTTATTTTCTACTTGTTGATGAAGGCACGAACTCTTACGAGCGCGTATGCATACAAGGTGCAAAATGCGGCCGAGCCTGCGTCCCTACGTGCTCATCGTTCCTCTCCCCAACCATCGTACGCTTCATGCCGGAGCTTACGGCACCGAAGGCAGAATCGTACCGTGTATTTAGCGCTTAGTGCCCTCTTTGAGTAATAAAGCTTGAGCACAGAATGCGTGAGTTGAATGTGAACAACTCAGAAACTACTGCAGTCAAAATGCGCCCGGGAAAGGCGTCTTTGGTTGCCACGGAAACGCACGGAGCGGAAGTTTGGTTTGTATGACGTGCTCATTGACTTCCTGTATACTCGCTCGCGGAGCATTCTCGCACTCCGCTGGCAGATTCGGATTCGTGAAATCCGAGCGCTCCCTCCGGGATTTCGGTGACTGCTCCGGATCCGCCAGTGAAAAGCGCCATAAGAAAGTCGATACCAAGAATGACGTCGTGAAGCAACGAGAAAGGACGACAAACTCTGACACAAACACTTTTCTATCTAAGCAAACACTGACAGCACAAACACCAAGAGGACGAAACCACTCGCCGCCTACGCCTCGAAATGCGATAGCCTGGTCCCACGAAAGCATAACCTTATGGCCTAGGCGATTCTTGAAGGCGAGGCTCATGACAGACACAGTCGCACCGGTATCAACTAGAGCCATCGTCGGTATTCCATCAACCATCACATTCACTTTGTTTGTGAGGTATTTCTCACAAACAAAACAGGCAGAGCTATTTCTTCCAAAGACCGTCCGGCGACCTCACCTACATCGGCTGCAGATGCTAGTTTCCCGATGGTGGCGGAGGTGAACGGCACCGAGGGGACGGAGAACGACGGCGGCGGTTAGTCGGTCGCGTAAGGTTACGTTCAGATTCTGGTGAATCGCTGCGTCTGGTCTCGTGCGAGAAACGATACCCTGGAAAAGAATTGGCCGTCCGCGGGTCATGGGATGTGTGGTTTCCAGGAGGTGAAAACGTCGGTGGTGACTTTCGCGACTGACGGCGATGAGGACAATTCCGTACTACGTGTCCTTGGGAACCACAGCTGAGGCACACAGGAGATTGACGGTCGACCGCACAGTCACCCAAACCAATGTTAAGTCTAATAGGATGGATTTGCAGGCTAGTTGGTCAAGCATCATGGAAAAAACAGCGCGAACACAAGGACGATGAAAAAGGGCACACACACGACACCACGGAGCGCTGACTATCAACTGATTTTATTTCGGCGAACACGTACATATATACATATGTATGTGCCTCGTCACAAGTGTTATACACTGATAACCACACAGGAAGATGAAAAGGTCATTTCGTGATAAAAACAACACATGAAGGAATAAGCAAATGTCATCACCGCACATGCTGCATGTACATTATAAAAAACGGTCACCTAAGGCTTGTTAGCAGAACGATATGAAATTTCTTTGTCTAAGAGAGCGACAGATGGGGTGCTGACACAGTTATCCTCCAGCAAGGCGATCCTATGCGCTTCTATAATTTCCCGCGTCAACTGGGAGGGCCTTTTTGCTAAAATTTCACATTTTTATATAGGGGGTTACAGCCACAACGCTTACAATGATCGCCTAGGTGGCCTCTAACATTGCTGGTGACGTTATTTTTATGTTCACGAAGCCTGTCATTCAGACATCTGCCCGTTTGTCCTACGTAAAACTTGCCACAAGACAAGGGTATACGGTACACCACACGCTCAATGCAAGGGAGAAATGGCGGGGTATGCTTCTTGCCACAGGAAGAGATTGGTTTGGGGGGTTTGTTGACGCGATTGCACAAGGTTGAGAGCTAATAAGCTCTCAAGTGTGTGCCCTTTTTCATCGTCCTTGTGTTCGCGCTGTTTTTTTCCACTATGTTAAGTCTTTGCCGGCGGCGGCCGAGTCCGTTCTCACTTGCGTAACTTGTCCCTGATGCTCGCTGAAATTCATTGTATCGGTCGAAATTCGAGTTTTGGTACGCTGTTCTGGCAACGAGCCGACATCATAAGTCCGGGGCTTGGCCGTGGCTGCTCCCATCCTGGTCGGGCACCATAGGTAAAACCTCTTGCACGGACATGTGGTGGCTCTCGAGTCGCGTATTCACAAACCACCGGGTACGCGGAAACGTATGAAACAGCTGTTTCCACAACTGGCGGCGGGTTTGCACGATAAGCATCCCTTCGAGTCACTTGTGTGTGCAGGCTGAGCTCTTCCCGATCTATCTGCCGGATCGTAGAAGCAAGGTCGAGAGCATGGTCATCAGCTATGCTTGGAACGCTCGTAACATTGGCTAACCTGCCAAACTTCGGAATGATGCGTCTCGTCTTGAGTTGCTCGAACGTGCGGCAGTGCCTAATGACGTCGGTGACAGAAGCTAGGTTATCCTTAGTTATCAGGAAGTTGTAACATCTTCAGCTATTCCTTTTACATGTGTCCTACTTTATCTTCCTCGGGCATTCGAGAATCCTGCACCATCCTGCACTGCTTTATCACTTGTTCAATGAAGGTCAAGCATGTTTCACCTGGCACTTGTGCACGTTGTAATAGCGTCTGTTCTGCCCTTTTCTTTTTCGTCGCGGAATCGCCGAAGCGCTCTTTGATTTCAGTGACAAATCTGTCCCATGTTGTCAGCGCATCCTCGTTATTGCCAAACCACACGAAGGCAGTATCCGTTTGAAAGAACACGACGTTCGAAAGCTGGGCAGCTCAATCCCACTTGTAAGCACTAACCCATTTGTAGTGGATGAGCCACTCTTCGACGTCTTCTCCCAGTTTTCCGCGAAAGGGTCGCGCATCTCGCAGCTATTGAACGGTATTGGCAGGCCCAGGAGCTCCGATTGGGCGTTGGTCTTCTCCGTCACGGGACATCTCATTCTTAGGTGGATGCAGTGGAAGCCCAGCAATGCGACGGCTTCGTGGAGCTTGTAGTGTCTGACCTCCGTCTTCGGGTGTCAGTTACCCAGCACCTTCCACCAAAACTGTTACGAAGGACTGCGAAAGGACGGTTTTATTAACAGGAGATGGATGTTGGTGACGTCGCAGTTCGGTCTCCAAGCTCTTCGGCCTCCTCTTCTACCTTTCTGCCAAATGTGCGTTACAATAAATATATATATATATACTGAACGAGAACGGAAATCTGGGCGAGTTGGTGATAATTCATATTGACCAGCTTACAGCGCAAACGGGGACGAAGACGAAGGAAAGACAAGGTGACAACACAGCGCTCGTGTTGTCACCTTGTCTTTCCTTCGTCTTCGTCCCCGTTTGCGCTGTAAGCTGGTCAATATATATATATATATATATATCGAGAGAGAGAGAGAGAGAGAGGACAGTCGTCTTCTCATGTGACACCAGCGACTGCATTTTATTTTGTTGCTACGTAGTTTTGCGAGCACCTCGCTACTCACAACTTTCCCTAACGTGATTTATATTCACATTGCCGCATGCGACAGCACCGCTTGAAGGTTTTTTGAGGGCCCTCGTTTTCAAACGCCTCACATATTTTATTCCGTAACACATTATAACACATGGAATCTGTTGTTCGTACATATCAGGTGTCTACGCAATGTGACAAGATTACTCGAATGAGCTAGAGGCAAGTGTCTCGAGAAACCATAGGGCTAGCGCTTGGGCAATTAAAAGCACGCCCAAACTCCGGCACCTCACGCAGAGGTAGATTACAACGCACATTCAGCGGCAGCGAACCACTCATGTTGCGGGAAACGACGGTGCCGCACAGCTGGAGGCAGTAAGCGGCGAAGAATAGCTGCTCGGCGTCGTGGACTTCTCCCGTGTAGCCAAGGCCGAGAGTCGGTATAACGGATGACGGTGTTTCTGTGCCCGTGGAACCCGCGCTGTGGGGCTGCGATTCGTTCTTGACTAGCTTGTGATAAGCAGAATACGCCATTCGGAGGCCCAATGCGTGTGTTAAAACCTGCAACAAAACAAAATTTGGGTAGTTGGAGGACGCCGAACTTGCGGCTTTTATTCTGGAGGAACGTTATAGCACCATTGGGCAGGGGCGTATCCGGAGGGGTGTTTTGATCTCAGCAACACCCCCGAAATATGCTGAGCGCTGCACGACTGTTTTCTCCTGCTACTTACCACCTCTTTTTCTCCCAGGATATTTACGCGGTGCATCGTACAGCACCCCCTGAGAAATAATTCTGGTAACGACAGTGCCGCTGGCTCCCTTTCCCATCGCCTCCTCGTGGAATATTCATCAAAATTCCCGCCTTCTCTATAGAATGCTATAACTGTGTCAGTTTCCTCGTAACACAGTTGCGCTTTCTCGTACATGTAAATTATTGTCTGATCTATCATATGTGTTGGCTTTAGTTAGGAGAGGTTTACAATTTTTTCTGACGGATTTTAATTTATAAATTCAGTTTTGCTCGATCACTAACGTACCGGCATCGTGGCGCAGGGATCGCATGATCGCGCGCTCCAGGTTGACAACGGTGGTTGTTTGAAGTGATTATTTCTGCTGTCGATGCCGATATGGACACTGAATTTTGAGAAGTGCGTTTATTTGCTGTTGATTCAGCCCTACGAGGTCAGAACCTACACTGGGCAGCAGGACGAGCACAACCGAGGTATGCCTTGGTCGGTTTGTAAAGAAGACAGAACAAATACTGACGCAATACCATTCGGCGATCCTGCCCAAACTGAAGAGAATAGTCAAGAGGAGCAACAGCCTTGAGAAACAAGGTCCATGCTTAGCCTGGAATTACGAAGAAAAAAGTACGGTTTTGTGTGGGTGTGCCCATTCAAACAGCGTGAGAACTGACATCGCAAATTTCTATGCGAATGTAGTGACCTGCATTGCTGCGTCTATGCGTGCACTGATCACATGCAAAAGACACGAATGCATTTAGTTTTAAGGCGAAGCTCCCTTATCTCGGGGTAAAATGCCCGTCCTGACCTGAAAACTCCACGCATCAGGTGTGCGCAAAAGGGATCTAAAACAAAGCCTCTTTGTTATCTCTATTTAAAACAAAACTATTCTTATTAGCACCTGAGATATGTGGCAGCTAACGCGTCCTGATGTGTTTCCAGAAAGCACATGAGGACGCGTTAGATGCCACATACCTTGCGATTCCTTAGAATCCTATGTGCTAACTTCGCAAGAACGATAGCTCGGCTGGAGCGGGAATCCAACGCAGGCCGTGTTCGTAGCAGCGAAAGTGCCGCGCCAGTGGTTGAGGCTAGCCCCGCCACGGTGGTCCAGTGGTTATGGCACTCGGCTGCAGATCCGAAGGTCGCGGGATCGAATCCCGGCCGCGGCGGCTGCATTTCGATGGAGGCGAAATGTTGAGGCCCGTGTGCTGTACGATGTCAGTGCACGTTAAAGAACCCCAGGTGGTCGAAATTTCCTGAGCCCTCCACTACGGCGTCTCTCATGATCAGAACTGGTTTTGGGACGTTAAACCCCACAAATCAATCAGTGGTTGAGGCTATTTCGGAAAAGGCTCAAGATCGGCCTATAGATGGCAGCACCGGAACCACGTTAGTGTTGAGAGGTGGTCGGCGGCGCGCATTCAATGCACACAGCTACATAATATTTTGCGAGAATTGAGGCAACGGCTTGTTCATGAAAGCGTTGGGTGCAGTCACATGGTTATATAGACGTTCTTGAATGTCAGAGTCAGAGCCGGAAATGGATTTATTTAGTCATCGAATTAATTGCAAAATACGCGTATACAGAAGGAGGTCCCACGGTCAGAGACTGAGTCGGACCCCGTGCAATAGTGATGTAGAACTGATGCAGTAAAGAGTGGTAAACAGAACAAACAATGAAATACGTACTTTCAGGGCAGTAAATAAACAGACACAAGAGAAGGACACAGACACACAGAGCGCCACTGTGTGTCTCTGTGTGCCCAAGTGTCCCTCTCTTGCGTCTCCTTATTTGGCGCCCTGTAAGCATGTGCACTAATTTGAACCAAGTAGCCGACGAGGAAGACTTATTATTACAATAAAATACATCGCAGAAAAAAAAGAAAGAGTTCTACATCAGAACGCAGCAACCAAAACCGAAAATAGACAACGTAAGAAATAAAGGTAATTCAACTCTCCTACACAGTTTCCAGATATTTACATGGTGAATGCTAGTAAAAAATAAGCGACGAGAAAGAAAACAATGCAGTGAGATCTAACTTCAGCAATGAAGGATGATGATGCGATGCCACGTTTATGTGCGGAGAACGTTCCTATAGACGGGTTCGCTGTCTGTAAACAAACAGGAATGCGCCGAACGGTGTGCCCAAGAAGACTTCCGGTGCGGCACTTCTGGTAACACATTTTCAATGGACTCCACGGTGTTTGCCTCTGGTGCATTTGAGTTTGTTGCTCAAATAATCCTGTCGCATTCGTTCAAATGTGTTTAGAGCAATGTCTAGCGACTACATGAAGGGGGTCGACGACGTCGCACGAGAGAGCTACAAGCATAAACTGCAGAGGAGAGGAGAAGAGTTGCCTGATCCGCTGGATAGGGAAGTTGTAGCCCGAAAGGCAGCTATATGAATTGAAAAATGATCTGTGCGACTGCATGTCAGCCGATGTTGCTGAGCAAACTTATGCTAACTGCAGAATTCTTGCGAAAGGTAAGCAAGATTGCCCAGTTTTAGGACAAGCCTGTTAAATAGCAATAAAATTATCATTAAAGGCAACAAGCAGAGAGCAAGTCGTCTGTGATGGAGCATGTCTAGTTTTCTTAAAATCACAGGTTAAACCGATGGCTAACTTACCATGAAAACTTAAAAACTTTACTGTGACCATTTGAAAAGGTCGTAATAATGATCATGTTTTTCACATAAGGGGTGGAGTTGTGTACGGAACGCCACAAGCTGCCGAAAACGGGCTAGTTGACAAACGCAAATGTTTGGTCTAGGCACACATCACGATGGAACATTAAACATTATATTGGTGCGCTTGTGGTGAGCAGCACCGGGTGCTGTTTGATCCGAGAGATCGGCGCCGATTGGAATCGATCGCGATCTAATGTTTTCGGTGCGTCTGAAATCATATGAAACGTACTAATTATATAATGAAGTCAGGTGCGGCTGAGTCACGCAAAATACTATGGTTTGCTTACGAGTACTCTATTTACGAACCAAACTTTCAAGTTAACCTGCCTACATCTATAGCCCAAGCTCACACCGAAAGATAAATTAGCTAGGGTGCGACGATGTCCATTGGCGGCAATACGACAGGCGATGAGTCAGTTGCTCGCACAGACGCCGAACCACTCGCAGGCGTCGCTCTCATTAAAAAAAAAAAGCAAACGCACGGCAACAAAACGTGGGCACCGCGACGTATACGCTGTGCGGCGATTCATGTTGAGCGCGGCTGCTTTGGTGTCCCGAGTGCTGCTTCGAACAGTGCACATCACTGATAAGGCTCCAACTACAAGAAACACCTTTACGATGGATTTTTAGCCTTAGGCAGCTTTCACGTTTTGCTATCCACTTCAGGCGTCAGCGCGATTGTCTATCGTGGGCGGAATGCGACGACGCCCGACGTGTACCTTGTAATTAGGGACCTTAGACTAACGTCTGCGCATCGCATCTGTGCCATTAGAGTATGCATTGAGCTTTATTTGCCTTTGAATAAGTGGGCAGAAAAAATCTGCGCGCTCTTTGTGGGATTCCAGTTTTATCACCTGGTCGCTGCGCTCTTTCCGTTCATCTGTCGCGAAACATAACGTTTTGACTTGCGATGGCAAATAAGTTGCGGACCGCAGACTGCATCCTGGCACCACACAACCTCACCCGAGTCGGCAGCGCTTCATCACAATAATTCTATCAGCGGAAAACATCGGAACACAAGCATCCGCGGCCACCGACGCACGCTGAAACCACGCGAAAGCAAGCTAAACAGGAAGTTTTCTAGGGCACATTTCCGGTGAACGCACAATGTTGCCAGAGAACGGCAAGCGCTGGCGAAACCGTCTATAGGATGTTAAAGAAGACCAGTCTGCCATTTCACAGGGCACTGGCATCACCCAGCGCCACATCCTCACTTCCTCAGTGTTTCCGTCTGTTTTTCTTTTCTTTGGCCATATTTATGTTGCGTTTTTTCTGCAATGTTGGCAATGCTGTCACGTGAGTAAAATGTATGGTACAGTATTATCATTTCGTGCGTTTTTCACAATAGACCGATCTCACCGCGTGATATGCGCATGCGCGAGTTTCCAGGAGCGGCGCCGCCGCCATCTTAGTTGTAGTTCTCAAACCACAACTGCTACGGCTGCGCGTGCTGCATGCTATAAGTTTACTGGCGTTTTTCACGTATCCTTTGGCGTGGACGACGATTGAACGCGTCAGAAAACGATGTCCGAACCTCCTGTGACCGTGTTTCATTCAAATTTGTCCCGTGATGTAGCGCTGTTAGAGAAAAAAAAAAAGGTTGGAATGTAAACATGCGACCTGGTCACGATCTCGTCGTTAGTCCGTGCGCCCTTGTCGCTTCGAATTGCTGTTACGTGTATTCGCTGAATAATTCGCAATAAGAAAAAACAAGTAAAGACGTGTCAGAGGACGTATCGCACAGAGAACGCCAAGAGCGCGGAATGGTGAAAACTGAAGACTTAGTCGAAGGAACGATTTTGCGCTTGTTTTGTCAAAGCAAAACTTCACATGCACAGTGTGTTGTTAGTACAGGGCTTCGACCAAAGTGATGCGCTAGATGTAAATGGGTGGAAAACGATAGCGATGAAGAGGTTAAAAGCGCGTCCGCCTTAGCAGAACGATGACCTGCCGCACACCGTTAGCGAAAGCTTACGGGCCGCTGCTAATATCGCAAACAAGCAGTTCCTGCTGCATAAAGTACGGATGAGTCGGTGAGTAACTTTGGCGACAGGTGCACAACGACGAAAAATCGGCAGCCCGCTCTGCCCGCCGCCCTCAGACCCGAAGGCTCGGCGCCGATGTCGTCGCTAGGCCTTACCGCTTCAAAACTGCGTCGACATAAACTCAGCAGGCGTATGACCCTATGCAGGCCATTCGCGCACATAAGATGACACATTTTGTCACTGGTATTTACTCTTTAACTTGTGCTCGCAATAAAATCACGCATTGAAAACCGAAACACCGGCGGCACCGATGGTTGCTATTGATGCCGGCGTGGCGTAGCAATAGCACTGCGCAGCGTAAAGTATGCGCTAAGCTCGGCTTGTATCAAATCTTTCGTTCACGTTGACGCTTGACTGTCGTTATCGCTCGCAAGAGGTTAAGTATTTCCTAGCGAGCACAATTTTGTCCAGAACACAAGCTGTATCCACTCCTTCGCCGTTGGCGGAGATCGCCAGGCAAGGTGATCATGCACACGCTATGAATCGTTGCGGTCACTGATCGGTCCGTCTGTGATGTGCCTGAGCTGTTAAGACGCTGTAGGGCATTGCTAAAGTGTCATGCGTAAAAACACAAAAATTCACAAACACTGCTGAACAAGCCGTGTGCCGTACGAGCCGGTCTGTCCGACACCAGTTCCTGCCGGAGCTTTACATTCTTCGTGAACACGAAAAAAACTGACGCGTTTTTTTTTCAAGCTATTCTTGTAGCATCCCGGCACATAGGACGTAAATCCAACCATCACAACTCTTCGAAACAAGGCCGATAAAGCTCGCTAACGCCGTTCGCCGATGCACCAGCCACGCATTTGAGCGTACCGCGACCGCCGCGAGTACTACAAGTTCCGGCATGCACTGCGGCCGCGGTGGCGCGGTGAAACAGCGCGGTGAGATCGCTCTATTGGCTGAAGAAAGGAAGAAAGGCTGTTACTGTGCAGTCAGTTGAAGTAGCATCTTGTGTGCCCTACACGAGTTCCAAATAAATTAGGGAGCAAAAACATACGTTCTTCAAGCAAAAAAAAATATTACGATACTGGTCGGTTTGGAATTTGGCATGGCTTTGCTTCGGCTTACTTGGCCTTGCTAGGTATTGCAAGATGTTACTTGGAAACCTTTGTTTTTTTTTGCCCCGCCACGATAGCCTAGTGTCTATGATACTAGGCTCCTGAAGCGGAAGTCGGGAAGTCAAAAGCCAGCCGCGGCACCTCCATTTCTATGGAGGCGAAATGTTGATGCTTGTGTACTGTGCCATGTCACTGCACGTTAAAGAACCCCAGGTGGTCGAAATTTCCGGAGACCTCCGTTAAAGCGAATCTCATAATCATATAATTGTTTTGGGACGTTAAGCCCGGCATATCAATCAAAACATACTTGGTATGGTAACGAACGGCTCGGCGAGTTTTCTGCGGCCGTAGACCGGCGCAAGCGCTATTTTCCGCAATGCTAGCTACGCCACAACAGCGCTCAACTTATATTAAACGCGGGTTGCCGCGTCACGCATGATCCTTGAGTAACACACCATTTATTCCTTTTTTGCGAACAGTTTACGTGTGTAACTTCCAGAATTTTCTTGTGAGGCGAACATTTTCTCCAAAATTAGTCCAATATCTACAAGTGGACTACGTCTTGAGTACCATGAAGTCTCACCGCGGAACCGCTAAGCGACTGTCATGCTATTATACTACGACAATTAACAAGTACGTCGTGACATAAGTGCATCTGTCACATTATTTTTGCCTACCACTGACAGATATATGTGTCAACTCTCGTCAGCCTATTTGTTTTGCCACAAAGCATCCACGTACCGAGACAGGATATCACTACCGCACAGAATTTACGCGTTGACGATTCCAGCGTAAGTGCAACTGCACATTGTTGCATGCTTGAAAGAGACAGCAGCACCTAAATTGAAATAATTGTGCCAGACCAGGTCTGAGACCACAATCTGGCGCGCTCGCGACGCACGCTCTCAGTGACCCAGACAAATCGAGACGACAGCAGCGCAAGGCGAAATACTTTTGTCTACTTAGACAAAAATACATGAAAGCATTTAACACTTGCAGCGAGAGACAAACATCCTGGAGGCTATGAACGACGTACGCGCGTATGTAAACGCGCATTGGCTAGGAGACAACGCGAGGAAACATCCGCACCAAGAGCTGCGTCCGCCCGCCGCTACGCGCCGCCATTGTTCGATCTCGAAGACAATAGGCCGTGAATAGCAAAGGATATTCATGTGTGCTATGATACAACAATGAGATGGGAAAGGGAAGTGGGCGGGGGTGGGGGTAAAAAAAAGGCTGATCCCCCTCTCATAGGAATCGGTATAACACGAAATTCAAATGACCGAACTGCGCTAAACTGCGCTTTCCGGTAGGTATAGCCTCAGCGAGAGCGCTGACACTACCCTACCCAGGCCGAAGTATATGTTCCCTTTGGGGTTATGACGATATTTCGCTGTACCGATCCTAGGTGGCGGCACGCTCCCAGTCAACGGAGAACACAACGAGAACGAGAATGATCGAGAAAGTTGAAATGAAGGGATATAAGGCACGTTCGTGCTCCTTCTAGCATGGCCGAAGATAGCTCAGTCGGTAGCGCGGAGGGCACTTTTCGTCGCGTTTCGAGCGATCTTGGGTCCGATCTAGGCGGCGTTAGTGAAAATTTCTCCGTTTGCTTTTTCGTTCTCATTGTTTATGTAAATTTTACTGAATCATATATGTTACGGTAGTGACGCAGAGTGACGCAGTAAAGCTGTGGTGGACCCCGGCATACAACACTTTCGTGTTAAAAAGGAGGGCACAGGTAACATAGAAAGAAAAGGGATCGGTCCCCACCCAAGACAGGCGTGCATTTTCGTGCACCTGGTTTCTTTTCTACCCTTTTTCCACAATTACTCTTCTACAGTTGAGAAACTAGAATAACTTCCTCAGTGCTTTGCTACGCTTCATTTGCGTTGGTTCATTAGGTTCTTTAGAACAAACAACCCTTTACCCATTCCCTTTAGTTATTTCATAACCTGATTTCATAACCTGAGTCTCTTGGCGGCAGGTTTATTCCCTTTACGTAAAATCCGATGGCTTATTGGGCAGCAGCCATTTCTTCATAAGATCACGTTCTACGTGACACCTCCTGGCGAGAAGAGTATTCAACACTCGCCCCCATGGCTACGAGTGGCGCTGCCTAACACTCCCAGGATTATACGTACATCAATACCCAATAAAGTGGACTGGAGGACGACCGCCTTCGTAATCCAGTTGGTAGAGCATCGGACGCGGTATCCGATGGTTCGGATCCCACCGGCAGCAGGTTTGTCTATCGTCCACTTTAATTACTTATTCCACAATTACTATACTACAATTAAGAAACTACAATAACTTCCCCCGGGCTTTCATATTTTTCGGTGTTGGTCGTTCATTACGTTGTCCCTAACAACTGAATAAGACCTTGGCCCATTCGCCTGCGTTATTTCATAACTTGAGCCTCGTCGCGGAATACTTGCGGCTTTAGGTAGCACGCGAGGGTTTACTGGGCAGCAGCCATGCAGTGTTGATATCGCGGTCTAAGTGACACCTCCAGGCAAGGAGAGTGTTCCAAACTTTGCAACATGGCTACGAGTGACGCTGCCTAACACTGCTAGGATTATACGTATAGTATATATACCCATTGAAGCAGGCGGGAGAACGACCGCCTCTAGCACAGTTCGCAGAGCATCGGACGCGTTAACCGAAGGTCGTAGATTCTGTCCCCCCTGAAGGCAGGTGTATTCTTTCGTTGACTTCAATTGCTGTCTACTTATTCCACAAGCACTATACTGGATTTAAGAAACTACAATAACTTCCTCTGCGCTTTTCATGACTTTTCTTTCCTGGTTCATGAGGTAGGGCTTAGTGAGTGGTGCATAGGGTTTTACGTCCCAAAGCTACTATATTGTTGTCAGAAACGCCTTAGCGCAGGTCGGCGGAAATATAGACCACTTGGTGTTCTTTAAAGGGATACGGACACAAAATCTGAAAATGTTACCAAAATGCTGGAAATGAATCCTCAGTCTGTTATTACACTGAAAGAAGTAGTCGCTTCGCTCATTTTTCAGGGGCGGAGTTGTGTACGGAACGCACAAGCTGCCGAAAACGGGCTAGTTGACAAACGCAAATGTTTGGTCTAGGCACACATCACGATGGAACATAAAACATTATATTGGTGCGCTTGTGGTGAGCAGCACCGGGTGCTGTTTGATCCGAGAGATCGGCGCCGATTGGAATCGATCGCGATCTAATGTTTTCGGTGCGTCTGAAATCATATGAAACGTACTCATTATATAATAAAGTCAGGTGCGGCTGAGTCACGCAAAATACTATGGTTTGCTTACGAGTACTCTATTACGAACCAAACTTTCAAGTTAACCTGCCTACATCTATAGCCCAAGCTCACACCGAAAGATAAATTAGCTAGGGTGCGACGATGTCCATTGGCGGCAATACGACAGGCGATGAGTCAGTTGCTCGCACAGACGCCGAACCACTCGCAGGCGTCGCTCTCATTAAAAAAAAAAAGCAAACGCACGGCAACAAAACGTGGGCACCGCGACGTATACGCTGTGCGGCGATTCATGTTGAGCGCGGCTGCTTTGGTGTCCGAGTGCTGCTTCGAACAGTGCACATCACTGATAAGGCTCCAACTACAAGAAACACCTTTACGATGGATTTTTAGCCTTAGGCAGCTTCACGTTTTGCTATCCACTTCAGGCGTCAGCGCGATTGTCTATCGTGGGCGGAATGCGACGACGCCCGACGTGTACCTTGTAATTAGGGACCTTAGACTAACGTCTGCGCATCGCATCTGTGCCATTAGAGTATGCATTGAGCTTTATTTGCCTTTGAATAAGTGGGCAGAAAAAATCTGCGCGCTCTTTGTGGGATTCCAGTTTTATCACCTGGTCGCTGCGCTCTTTCCGTTCATCTGTCGCGAAACATAACGTTTTGACTTGCGATGGCAAATAAGTTGCGGACCGCAGACTGCATCCTGGCACCACACAACCTCACCCGAGTCGGCAGCGCTTCATCACAATAATTCTATCAGCGGAAAACATCGGAACACAAGCATCCGCGGCCACCGACGCACGCTGAAACCACGCGAAAGCAAGCTAAACAGGAAGTTTCTAGGGCACATTTCCGGTGAACGCACATGTTGCCAGAGAACGGCAAGCGCTGGCGAAACCGTCTATAGGATGTTAAAGAAGACCAGTCTGCCATTTCACAGGGCACTGGCATCACCCAGCGCCACATCCTCACTTCCTCAGTGTTTCCGTCTGTTTTTCTTTTCTTTGGCCATATTTATGTTGCGTTTTTTCTGCAATGTTGGCAATGCTGTCACGTGAGTAAAATGTATGGTACAGTATTATCATTCGTGCGTTTTTCACAATAGACCGATCTCACCGCGTGATATGCGCATGCGCGAGTTTCCAGGAGCGGCGCCGCCGCCATCTTAGTGTAGTTCTCAAACCACAACTGCTACGGCGCGCGTGCTGCATGCTATAAGTTTACTGCGTTTTTCACGTATCCTTTGGCGTGGACGACGATTGAACGCGTCAGAAAACGATGTCCGAACCTCCTGTGACCGTGTTTCATTCAAATTTGTCCCGTGATGTAGCGCTGTTAGAGAAAAAAAAAAAGGTTGGAATGTAAACATGCGACCTGGTCACGATCTCGTCGTTAGTCCGTGCGCCCTTGTCGCTTCGAATTGCTGTTACGTGTATTCGCTGAATAATTCGCAATAAGAAAAAACAAGTAAAACGTGTCAGAGGACGTATCGCACAGAGAACGCCAAGAGCGCGGAATGGTGAAAACTGAAGACTTAGTCGAAGGAACGATTTTGCGCTTGTTTTGTCAAAGCAAAACTTCACATGCACAGTGTGTTGTTAGTACAGGGCTTCGACCAAAGTGATGCGCTAGATGTAAATGGGTGGAAAACGATAGCGATGAAGAGGTTAAAAGCGCGTCCGCCTTAGCAGAACGATGACCTGCCGCACACCGTTAGCGAAAGCTTACGGGCCGCTGCTAATATCGCAAACAAGCAGTTCCTGCTGCATAAAGTACGGATGAGGTCGGTGAGTAACTTTGGCGACAGGTGCACAACGACGAAAAATCGGCAGCCCGCTCTGCCCGCCGCCCTCAGACCCGAAGGCTCGGCGCCGATGTCGTCGCTAGGCCTTACCGCTTCAAAACTGCGTCGACATAAACTCAGCAGGCGTATGACCCTATGCAGGCCATTCGCGCACATAAGATGACACATTTTGTCACTGGTATTTACTCTTTAACTTGTGCTCGCAATAAAATCACGCATTGAAAACCGAAACACCGGCGGCACCGATGGTTGCTAT
>JABSTT010004788.1:0-20767 GCA_013339685.2 Hyalomma asiaticum
GACAGCGTCAGGATAAAATGCGCAACTGCGAACGCTGATCCACCATGTTCTGAATAACCCCGTTAGTTAATGGTTGAGTAGTTATTGCAGACGGGCTAATTGTCCTGACGGGCTTGAATGCGCGACTACTATGAGCCGAAAAGAATACCTTCGGTACTCGAACCCATATGTACTGAGAGATTCATGTGTAATAAGATGCTCTCATATTGGGTAAGACGGATGGATTAATTTAATGTATAAATACACCCTGATATGCACTAGTTCCATTTTACCAGCGAAGATGTTTAAGGTATTCGTGAAACTGGACAATCTGCAGAAAACTCCGCTAGGCCATACAATGCCAGCATAACTATGCCAAGCTGCAGTAAGACAAATATAATCTAACACTATTTATTTATTTATTTATTTATTTATTTATTTATTTATTTATTTATTTATTTATTATTGCCCTCAGGGACAAATGCCTTAACGAAGGGAGTGGGTTACAGCAAATGAACATAAAAACCACAAAATGAAACAGAACGGTCAAGTACAAAGGCTTCTCAATTACACAGTTTTAGCTAGGGTTAAATCATCGTAAGAAATTGGTATAAAGGTATGACAGTAAAACCGTAAATACAAAATACATAATACAAAATGCACTTAGGTTACAAACATATAGTAGGAAAATTGTTTCGATTATACAATGTTAGCTAAAGATGCTCGAAACCTTTGGTTATGGTGAATGGATACGATTTCATCAGGCAGGTAGTTCCATTCCGTGGATGAGCGAAGGAAAAATGACTGCAAAATGGTTTTAGTGTGACATGATTCCAGACCAACCTTATAACGATGGTCGATACGAGGCCGTACTACTGTGGCTGAAAAATGAAATGATTGCGGAGTGTTGAATGATGGTATAGCTTGTGAAAAAGAAATAACGTGCGATTTTGCGACGAGAAGAAAGTAGACTAAGCGACCCACTAAGTCAGCAGCTAGGTAAGACCCACTTAAGCTAAGTCTAATTTAGTGGACCGCAATTAAGACGAATTAAGTGAAGCCTATTTCAGACAGGACTAATTAGGCATACTTAACCAAGTTTGGGTAATCAGGACATGACAATTACGTGAGACCTAAGGAGGTTAGACTAGTAATAAACGAGTAATTAGGAAATAATACCAATTAATCATACAGAATTAGGCTGAACCAAATTAAGCGAAGCATAATTACGAAAGTGTAGTTAGGTCTAGTGTAAGCAAGCTTACACTAATTATTCCGCCGGCCCCTCCACGGTGGTCTAGTGGTTATGGTACTCGGCTGCTGATCCGAAGGTGGTGGGATCGAATCCCGGCCGCGGCCGCTGCATTTCGATGGAGGCGAAATGTTGAGGCCCGTGTGCTGTGCGATGTGAGTGCACGTTAAAGAACCCCAGGTGGTCGAAATTTCCGGAGCCCTCCACTACGGCGTCTCTCATAATCAGAACTGGTTTTGGGGACGTTAAACCCCACAAAACAACAACATAATAAGTCCGCCGATCACAATTAAGGCAGGGCAAATTAAGCCATGCGTATATAATATCACTAATGAAGTCAACCATACATAAGCTAAAGATAATTATTATAACGTAAATTAGGCTACAATTAACGAAATCAAGCCTAATTGGGCTAAGAATAAGTAAATAAATCTTTAAGGCAATACTATCTTGGCGATGCGTGATTAAGCAAACATAATAAAGTCTAGCATTAATAAACCCAGACTGTAGAATAATCGTTGATTAGCACCAATTAATCCCAGCATAATTTCCTTATCATTATTTCAGGCCTGATTAGCTTTAAGTGAATTACGCTTAGCCTTGTTATCCTAAGATTCATTACGCCAGGTCTAGTTACGTTAAGACTACGTCAAGTCTAACTGAGCTCGGCCTATTAAGCTACGCCTAATGAAGCAAGCAATTAAGGGTGTATACCATTTCCATCCACACTAATCCGTCTTATTCAATCCTAATATTCTCTAATCCTTCTTAGTTCAAGTTAATTCGTATTAACCTACCGTAATCTGCTATAATGGTGAAAAAAGGCGGGGGACACCAAACAAATTATAATCACCAAGCGTAAAAAAACTGTTTACTTGAAAGAAAAATGCCCGACGTTTCGGGTCCCACTGGGACCCTTCTTCAGGTGTGGCTTGAGGGCACCAGACAGCAGCAGTGCTTATAAGGCCTTCTTTTTGTTTATTTTCTCTCTCTCCCTTCTTTTCACTTCTTTTACCGGTTCTTCAAGCCGAGGGGGTCACCCTACTGATGAACCAGCTACCGGATTCCACAAAAATAGACACTCGGCATTGTACCTGCAGACCGGTTCACGTCACCAGGTGTCGCCTGAATGTGCGACGATGCCACAAAAACCCGCCTGTGGAAACTGGTTTCGCTGGAGTTGTGAAAGGCGATGCGGTGTTCGTTCACCTCGCTGTGCTCAGCTAACACACTCCTTCGTCTATCGAGCTTGGGGACATCGTTCCTGTGCTGTTGTAGCCTCTCTGGAAAGTTCTTTGTCTCACGCAGGTACGACGCGCCACAATCTGAAGAAGGAATGGAGTAAATGACACCTTGCGCTCTCTCCCTGGGCAGCCTTGTTTGGATTGTGCCGCGTCGTGCGTGGGTGAGACAAAGAACTTTCCAGAGGGACTACGACAGCACAGGAACGATGTCCGCAAGCTCGATAGACAAAGGAGTGCGTTAGCTGAGCACAGCGAAGTAAACGACCACCGCATGACCTTTGACAACTCCGGCGTCCTCGACTTGGAAACCAGATATCACAGGCGGCTTTTTCAGCAATAGTCGCACATTCAGGCGGCACATGGTAACGTGAACCGGTCTGCAGGTACAATACCGAGTGTCTATTTTAGCGGACTCCGCACCTGGTTCATCACTAGAGTGGCCCCCTCGGCTTGAAGAAGTGAAAGGAAGGGAGAGAGAAAAAAGAAACAAAAAGAAGGCCTTGTAAGCACTACTGCTGTCTGGTGCCCTCCACTCAACCCTGGAGAAAGGTCCGAGTGGGACCCGATACGTCGGCCTTTTTTTCATTTTTCAAGTAAAAATTTTTTTACGTTTGGTGACTATAATTTGGTTGGTGTCCCCCCCCCTTTCCTCACCTTTTATTTCGTCCCAACCAGGCAGATCTCTGCCAAATATTCACCTTTAAATCTGCTCTAATGTGTCATAATTCACGTTAACCAACGTTAATACACGCTAATACACCTTATTCATCCCGAATTCACCCAAATTCACCCTAATCTGTCCTAGACCTTTAATCCAACTTATCCAAGAAAGAAAGATTGGGTTTGGCTCCAGTTATCTACTTGAGTTCGAGTCCTAGAAGGTGGCTTATTGTAGTACCATAGGTTTAAACCCATCTACAATCACTAATCAATTATTGATCAAAGTTTGAGAATAATTTAGCATTTCGTACAGGCTCTTGGTACGAATTTGTTGGGCCTTTGCGAAGCCATATTTATGGTAAAGCATACTTATGGTGAAAAAAACTAGAGATGAAACTAAGGAGCACGCAACGTGCAATGGAAAGAAAAATGATAGCGGTAACGCTAAAAAATAAAAAAAACGAGAGGGATGGATCCGGGAACAGACAGCAGTAGCTGATATTATTATATCAATTAAAAGAAAGAAGTGGACCTAGGCAGGACATGTCATGAGGAGGAAAGATCACAGAGGCACATTATGAGCGACGGAATGGATACCAAGAGAGGCAAAACGCAACAGAGGCAGGCAAAATGTTAGATTGAGCGATGAAATTAAAAAGTTGGCGGGCATAAAGTGGAACCAGTTCGCTCAGGATAGGGTGGATCGGAAATCATATGGAGAGGCCTTCGTCCTACAGTGGACCTAATTAGGTTGATGATGATGATGATCGCACCGCACTGTTCGCATCGACGCCGAGGTAGTTTCCGGACACCTTTGTATGGTATCTATAAGACCTGCACATTAATGCTTGCACCTTAGGACATATTTTCATCAACTGTTTTTGCATGGCGCTCACAACGCAATCAAAAGCCAGTGCAGAGCACGCCCGCGCTTTCGGTTCTGAAAAAAAAATGCGTGCATCGTAGGCCCGGGCGCGGCGGGCACATACTGAATGGGTGAATTTATGTTAGCCGTCGGCCAATAGCAGCGGTGCCCTTTGTGCATGCTGTATAGAGAGAGAGATGATGGGCGGAAGGCAGGGAGGTTAACCGGAAAGGAAAATATCCAGTTTGCTATTCTGCACTGGGGAAGGGGTGAAGGGAGACAGAAAGGGATGGAAAAAAAATAAAGAAAGAAAGAGAGAGGTCAAATCGCGCACACACACAAGCCCGGCATGTGTCAGAGACGGTTCACGAGGCCCGTTGCGCGCAAAAACTTGAGCACAGCCTTCGTGGCTTTCTGCTGCGAGACACTGTCTCTCCGGCATTCCAATATGGTTTGCTCGGACAGCGGTCGACCATCAAGGCGTGACAATTCTGTGGCGAGAGTCTGCCGCTGGGAGCAGTACCCAGGGCAATCGCAGAGGACGTGCACAATCGTTTCCTCGCTGCCGCAGTGAATACAGGCAGCACTGTCTTCCAGTCCAATGTGACAGCCGAAACTTCTTGTGAATGACGTGCCTAGCCACAGGCGGTAAAGTACGGTAGTTTCACAGCGGGTAAGCCCACGCGGAACTCGAAGTTGTAGTGATGGGGCGAGGCGGTGTAGACGGGTATGTAGAAGACCAGGAGTGTTCCACTGCGCTATGGTCATATCACGCGCAATCGAGCGAAGTTTTCTTACTGCATCCGTTCTTGACAGTGGGATGGCTTGCAGCACTCCAATTTCGTGGGCACGTTTCGCAGCATTATCTGCGTGCTCGTTGCCGATTATTCCAGAGTGGCCTGGTAGCCACTGAAACGTGATGTCATGGCCTTTGTCGGTTAATTGGTGATAGAGCTGTCGTGTTTGAAGCACTAATTGGTCTTGCGGCCCGCTACGTAAGGCCGATAAAAGGCACTGAAGGGCTGACTTAGAATCTGTAAAGATTGCCCATTTCTGTAGTGGCTCCCCATCGATCACGCAAAGTGCGGTGCGTAGTGCCTCAAGCTCCACGGCAGTCGATGTCGTGCCATGAGACGTCTTGAACATTACATCTACTGCTTTGGCAGGGAAGGTCACAGCTCCTGCAGATCTGCCTGCTGCTGTTGCATGCTGTATAGCGACACTGAGCGTACACGGGGAGCGTGAGGAGAAACCTTTTCTTGGGTTTCGGACCCTTGAAAAAGTGAAACTTTTTGCTCCCTTGGCGAACGCTGTGCTTCGCGGTTGACTGCAGAATTTGGCTGCAATGTTCAATACAGCATAGGCTAGGCGTAGAATGTTTTTTCACCGAGCCCGGCAGGTGGTACAGGACCCCTCTAAACATGTCAGTTAATTTTTCACCAGCAATCGAAGCTTTTCTTCTTTCGAGATACGATAAAACTTTCACCCAACTCTCTTTCCCCTTGCCGCTCTTTTTAACACGTGCCCTTGTGTCCTCCTCTTCTTCCAAGGACGGGGGACAATGTGCTAAGCTTAGAGAAACGAACGCTTGAGAATGCAGTTTCTGTCCTGACGAAGACAAGTTAACTTCTTGATATGTTGGCACCAGCGACATTCTTTGCTCTCCATCGTTTACGATCTATAGAGAAGTACGATGAATGCAATGACGCGTACCTACATGACTGCGACATATTTCAGGCTACGTTCATTGCCGACAACGACATACCATATTATCGCTGTCTAACTACTGCCCCCTGCTGCTCCTACTACATCACAGTCAGTTCAGAGAAACTATTCCTCGTGTAACAGGCTTACTTTCTTCTTATGCGTGACGCATGTGAATCACATTCATTAGCATAAATTTGACGATGACATATTGACATGTCAACATACGCTATATTAGAAATCGCGCAGGAATGCAAGGAATGGTCGTAGAACATCTCTTTCTTATGGTAATCAGTCCGACCACATTATCAGTTGGTAAATCTATTCTCAAAAAATATGTTCCTCCGAAGCCCTCTCTACAAAGGAGCTTATAAGAGACGATAAATTGTGCATTACACCAGGAAACTAATTTTACTGTACTCGGCACTTCATACGCTTTCACACACGAGCGAGCAGTCGATAGCCTGCTTGAAAATGGGCTATTTTGATCTTTTCAACAGGCCCAATGGCTGCAATGCTTACTGTGCAGTATAGATAAGCTGACTGAATGTATTTCAGTGATCGCGCGCTTCTTTCCCCACGTCAGCCCACTTCATGCATGGATGGTCTTTCGCTGCCTTGTTTATACTATCGCTTGCTTCCTCACATTCAGTTGCCCCAAAAAGAGGCAAAATATAACAGATACAGACTTTTCCCAAAACTACGACGATGGACTCATTTGAACCGTGCAAAAAGGATGCACGAATGGCGCACAGAAATGAATTCCTCTGCTTCTCGCCAATCGCAGCGAAAACCGGTTTATTTGATGCCGAGGTGAGTGCCCTGATCACATTGTTGGGGAACGCTACTAATGTATGAAGCGCAACGCCGTTAGTTTGTCGGCACCTTGTTTCTTCGAACTTTTCAGATAGTTTTCAATGCATACTCTTGAACTTTCAACATTTTGGGATCCGTGAATAGAGGAGGAGTACACCGTTAATCGACTTTTTTTAGAATGGGTGGATATTGGTACCATTTATTGCCGTTTTCCTGTCGACTGCGCTGTCAGTGTGTTGATCTATATCCGCTTACGGGTTAGTGCTCGGAGACATCGCACGCCAGCCTTTTTTCGTCGTAGGCTGTCCGCGGACACAGTGATGGACTCCGACGTGGAATGGGAGACTCAAGCACCGAGGACGTTACTAAAGATTCCGCTTGGCAGCAACTTGCTGCCAGACGCTCTTCAGTGAATTTTTCATAAACAACTTTGAACTGCTCTGTAATTTCGCTGCTTTAATCAATTAATGGCAGATAGAAGCTATCGACAAGTTATTAGTGTTAATAGCAGCCAAGCAGCAGAATATAAGAGCCAAAAGCAAGAATGCGCAAACATGTCCATTCGTTGACAAATATAAGCCGCATGATTTTTGTAATTGAAGCATCATAAGAAGCAAAGGGGGCTTAGAATGACCGCATAAGCGAGATATTACCATCCGTTACAATTAATAAGATCACTGCAGTTTCGCGTGCAGAGCTGTTGGCTCCCAAATTTCACAGCATTGCTGTATTTCCTTTCACAATCTGTGGGCACGTTTGCATGTTTCCTATGTAGCAGATATTAACGGGTCTCTGCTGAAAAACAGAATGAACAGATAAGCTAAAGAAAGGCGGTCCTTGTGTAGGATACCACCGGTCGTTATCCTCAGTTCAGTATTTTGTACAAAGCAAGGAATACAGTTAGAACTAGTCAAGTCGAGCAGTGATCTAAGAGGGATAACTCATTACAATGACATTACAATGACATAGTCAATGTTGATCCCTCTGCTAAGTGCGTAATTTACGCAGACGATACAAGTCTGTTTTTTGATGGTGACTTAGGTCCTGAAATGGCAAATCGAGCCAATCAGACGCTTGCAAGTATACAAAAGTGGGCGACAAGTAATTATCTCAAGATTAATGTTGGAAAAACAAAGGCAGTGATGTTTCATCCACGTAACAAACAATTTCAACTAACCCCCATTAAAATAAATGATACGGAAATAGAAATACTATCATCTTTCAAATCGCTTGGCGTATATTTCTCTGAAACTATGTCGTGGGATTGCCAAGTGAATCACTTAGTTAGTAAACTATCTAGAGCAATAGGTACTATGCGTCGCCATTGTAATTATCTTCCCACATCCATTAATATGATGTTATATAATTCAATGTTTCTTTCCCTAGTTCAATACGGAATTTTAGTCTGGGGGACGACCTCAGCTGAAAACATTCACAAGCTGATGGTATTACAAAAAAGAGCAATACGCCTTGTCTCCAGGGCGCCATATCTCTGGCATACTGCTCCCTTGTTTACAAAGCTTAGGACTATAAGAATTGAATCCTTGTACCCGTATAGGCTTTGTCGAATGTATAGAATAGGAAAAACTAAGAATGATAACGCTTTAACAAAATTGGCATCCTTAAGGCAACATAATTCTTCTTATTATAAATGTCGTCATTGAGAGCCTTGGATCGTTAACAAAAACAGAACTACATACGGTGACCAAATGCTACAATCTCGTTTACCTACTGTTTTAAATCAATTATATAAAGAAAATGGTCTCAGTGTATCAACTCTGTCGCTAAAAAGCCTACGCGACGTATTTATATGATTGCTTGTGCTACCATGGTTTCGGTTGTTTGTCTTTTTTTTTGTCTTTAACACTTCAAAACTTTCTTCCCTTGTTTCAAATGCTTCTACAATAACCTTGTTTATTTATGCCAACCGTGGATGTTTACTGCTTTTCTGTTATAGTTATGCATACCGTGTTTATTTGTATACCGCGTTTATTTGTATACCGTGTTATTATGTATACCGTCTGTTTATTTGACCGCTGTGAAGCTGCCCAGTGTATGAGTTGGCCAGGTTCCCCTCAAGCTGCTCAATGCAGCTTCTTTGCCTGGTCATCCTCGCAACCTTGTTGTAAATAAACAATTCAATTCAACAGGCATGTGCAGTGTTTCGAAAATATACCTGACTTTGCTAAATAATACTCCTGTCTTATTTTCACCGTGTCTACCATAGTACTCTTCGCACGTGGCGTACTAGGCTTTATAATCGAAGCATACGACGGTATTACCTGCAGCAATCCAGGAAGAAAAATGCTTCGACACAAATAGCTTCTTTTGACCCGCAGTAGTGGTTTATCTCCTAGGTGGTGGCTTGCGAAGTTTGAGGTGACGGGAATGAGTCCTGGCTAATGCGGCGGCGTGTCAAAGGAGTCCAAATGCAAAAAAAACTACCCACGTGTTTACACTTACACCTGTGCGTTGTAGGACCCCAGGTGGTGAAAATTACTGCCCAGCCCTCGGATACGGGAAGTGCACCATAATAATAGCTAGTTATGGAAGCAAAACGCACAAATATTTAGTATTGTAGTCCTGTGAACACTGTATACAAAATTACGCTATGGGAAAAGTATGCGCAAACGACTCATTTACTGAACGACAATTTCTACTGGTATCCTTTGCAACGTGCAATAAAAAGAGTCCCGTTACTCAGCTACATTTCCGTAAATATATTTCAGTTAAACACACTTGCCAATTTCTTTTGACATGTACCTGTATGTAATCTAGTCTACATACCGCTATTTAAAAACATTCACATCGATTTTCAGACGCGGACAATTGAGTTTCACCGTGTTGGCTTCGCGCACAATGGTCACATTTTTGTGGTGAACAATTACTGAACTAGTGGGAAAAGATTATCAAGAATTGTTGCCTTTGACACTTAGAAAAAATTGACATTTCATTGTTTATGCAGCTTCAGTATATTCTGGTGCAGTAATTGTGGCCTCTCGATCATTCCTTGCACCTTTTCTTGCGTTTCAAGTTCTTAGCACTAAAGGAAGGATGACCCGAGTCAACGAAATTCCTAGGGAAAGAGAGTACGAATACGACTTAATAGAAGTCACCGAGGAAGACTTCGAAGGTGACAACACATAATAAGAGGAAGGAGACAGGCGCAACGAGAAAAAAGAGGAAGCAAACAAAAAAGAAGACAGAAGCCGAAGAACAAGAAGTGCAGAATAAAAAAATGGAAGTACGCGGCAAAGTGTAGCTCACGCTGCAAATATTCTTTGCCCTCTGTACATGCCTGGGAATCTTTTTGTTTTTTTTTCATTGTCGTAGGGTTTCACCGGCTGATGCACATACAGGTGTTGTTGCAGGGCGCAAGCACTCGCCAATACATCGCGTCATTATAGTTTTGTTTTATGCAGAATGCTGCATGGCAGGAGCAAAGAGAGGCATGCATTCTAGAACGTAGGTGCGCGCCCAGGAATTTCGCTTCAATTTATACCGCCAGCTGTGTTTGGAGGTCGTAGCTTAGAGACCCCGATCACTTATCCACGACAGACACTTGCGGTCTCCGCTATCATTGTTTTAGAGGTGCCTCTTCGCTTAGCCTAAGTTGGCCCGGCAAGGCATTCCTTCTTTACTAAACGACTCGGCTGCAGAAATCATCATTATCCCAGCGGCTTGACAATAGAAAGAACTTGATGAGCTGTCACGATACTGACTGCTCGTATATCACCAGCGGAAGTGTAAGCAGCAGACCTGACGATCGCGAAAGAACGCTGTTCGCGATCGAACACTGCGCGCGGAACGAGAAAGTGCTGAGTTAAAAACCGCGTACTATGTACACAGCTTCCAGAGACATTGTGTGGGTATGCCCACGTCCTCACCTTTTGTAAGATTCAACTGTGTCGGTCGATTTTTAAGCCCTTGGTAAACAGCGTCAGGATAGCAGCCTTCCAGCGCCACGCCACTACCACTCCGCTTTCATTCACGCTAAGAATGTTCGGCTTTTTTTTACAGCAGAGTTATTTAGCGGCCGTCATGTCCGCTCTTCTCACTATCCCGTGTCACGCGGAAGGGAAAGGCATATCTGCTCTTGACCCTCACTAACTATACGTTTGCGTTCTTCCTGTGCCCACTATCCGCACTCTTCCCCTGAGCCTACTGCTGCATCGCCTTAATATAGGCGAGGCGTAATATAGAAAGACAGAAAGAAACAAGGAGAGAGGTACAGAAAAATGAAAAGAAAAGTCTGGGTTACACACAAGAGAAAATCGGACCTGCACTTGTCGTTGACCCACTACCAACAGCCTTGCACTCAGCCAAATGGCACATTATAGTGATAGGGAGAATTATCAATTCCTACATGATAGAGACGGTGAACTTGACATCCTTGCCGAAGCTCCAATATGATTGATTGATTGATTTGTGGGGTTTAACGTCCCAAAACCAGCTCTGGTTATGAGAGACGCCGTAGTGGAGGGCTCCGAAAATTTAGACCACCTGATGTTCTTCAACATGCACTGACATCGCACAGCACACGGGCCTCAACATTTCGCCTCCATCGAAATGCAGCCGCCGCGGCCGGGATTCGATCCCGCGACCCTCGGATCAGCAGCCGAGTACCGTAGCCACTATACCACCGTGGCGGGGCACCAATATGTACCAATGTTTCAAAGCTTCACCTTGAAGAAAATGAGAGGACAATGATCGCATGTTCATTTAACCTATTTCAAAGAGCAGAATCTCCACTCGACTAATGAAAATGGGCAACATTGCATATTTCTTGCTTCAAAGGAAGCGCATACACAGACTCGTTAAGGGGTCCCTGTAATGCATTTTAACGGTGCCCATCAGTTGTGAAGGCTCCTGGTGACACGCGAGCCAAATGTGTGCGCGCTTCTAGCACCACAGAATGCGGCATCTTCTTTGAAGTACGGCTGTAAACCGCCTGCTCCTCTTTCATTGTATGACGTTAGAAGGAACACTCACTCTGTCGCTTCAAGTAGAGCAAGCATTTGTGATTTCATAATCGCAGAAATGTCACCGGTAAACATTCATTCGTGCGTTTTTAGTAAAGGAAACGTACGTATCCTCCTTCCAAAACAAGAAAAAAAGTTAAGCGACTTTGGCGGTGCTGCTTGTGGCGTCATTAGTTGGTAGAGGAGTAAGTGCTTTCCATTTATATTTAAAAGCAAATTGCGAATTCTCTGGTGCATGCAACCTACTAATATTTGGCTTCCCTTTTCACAGGGGCGTCCAACGGGGACTGGCACGGTCTTCAAGTTGTGTTCTAAATTTTTAGGCTCTCTTAGAGTGCCAGGTCCAAACTATTTTTTTTTAATATGAATAGTTGCTCACGTAGCAACGCCAATAACGCAAGAGCTTCCTTTATTTCTAAGCTCATTCCTGGCCTCATTTTCACATGTCTCCCAGAAAATTCGCAGCAGCGGCTACAATCTGTCTGCGAGAAGAAGCACTTTTTCATCTAGACACTCGGTTGCCCGCTTTCCTACAAATTTGATAGTACCATTTGCAATCACTGGGCCTTAATGAGTTAAGCAACACTTTCTTGACCTTAGTCTGTTGCTTTTGTGAAGGTCGGTTTTCATCGTGTGTACCGCAGGTCGCTCTTCCATCTAATAGAACGCGTCCGCAGTATTGAATGAATAAACGAACAAACAAACAATCAAAGAAATAAATCAAAGACTGAGTGAATAAATAAATAGGCACGGAAATTTTTGCCTTTTCAGTTCAAGAACGCTGCATTACTGGAGCGAAAAACTGCAGAGCACAAGCGCAACTGTTACGGTCTTTGCCTCCCCCCCCCCACCCCTCTACCCAGCAAAACGGTATGCCATGACAGAAAAGCAATAAAGCCACAAGGGTCATAAAAGTTCTCACTATTATCTTGGACTGCGTCATACTCATAACAGCACTCAGGACGACGTTTTAATAGCTTCTTCAACAGAACTTGCAATATAACACCATACAACAGAGAATTAACAGGTTCCCGATATTTAGGATGCGCCATAGAATTGCTTACTTTGTGAAATTATTCAAGGTGTACAGGGTCATCCACTCTTGGTACGAACACGGCGCCGCGTGGCTGCTCTCCGCGGGGCGCCAGCGCTAGCGGTGCGGCCGCGCATCAAAGCTATTAGACGCAGGCGCAAGAGAGCGTGGAGGCGGGGCTTCGTTTTGATTGAAAAGCGCGGGAGCGGGCCGTGCCTGTTTTTTCCGTGAAGCAAACTTGAAGAGCCTGAGAAACCACGAAGGTGTTGCAGAAAAGCGCGCTTCGCGCAACCCAAAGTGTTGTGTAGTTACGAGATCTGAGAATTGAGCGGTCCCTCTAAATTCAATACCGTAACACCAGCTTAATGTTAACATTGTTGCAAACTTCTGAGTATCGGTTTTTTCTTGGTTTGCGGTGTTTAAGTCCATGAAAGGCTTCTGCCACTGAGCAACGCTCTAGAGGTGGGCTCCGAGAAGATTCGACCACCGGGAAATAACGCGCACTGAAATTACGTGCGCACGGGTGTTTCTGCATTTCTCCCGCATTGAAACACGGCACATGCTGCCGCGATCGAACTTGTCTGCCGACGCATTTTAGCTGAGCTCTAGGCTACTAAGCTACCAAAGCGGAGCATTCTGAGGACTCTGCACACTCTGCAAGTGTCCAGATTCACGGAGCAAAAACTTTTGTTTTTGCGTGCGTTTTTTGAGGTATATGGGGTGCTCTACAGCTCAGCAAGTGCAAAGAGGTTTGCAGATATGGGGAGTTGGAAACAAAGATTTTATTGTTAGTAAGGCAACTCATGCTCGAGTTACGAGGTCGGTTACTTTAGCTTCTGTGCTCCGTTTCCAAATTCTTGCTACTATCATAAGCGGAGTAGGGTAGCTTGCTGCGCGTGTTAGTTCATGGCATAAAAAATTCCAGTGGCAAACGACGCGAGCACAAAGAAGGAACGCACAGGACTGAGGCTGGACTTACAACTGAAGTTTATCGAAAAATTTTTGTTCTAGTGAACCTCCACCGCACACGCGCAAGCACCAGATGTAAGAAAACAGATAACTTACCATACAAAAGACAAAAAGTGATACAAAACACACGGAGAACAACGTGCCACGGCCTAGTTTTAAATGATTTGACTCGTGCTCTGCATAGCATCCTTAGTGATTTGTCAGAAACTTCATCTTTTTATACGATATCAGTAGCGGGTAGGTTCCTCTCCAGCTCCAATCACCGCAGCCATTCTGTTGGGGAGGCTGCTGTACAGGGACCGACAAATGTTGGTATTGTCTCTGAGTCGCTCTCACTCCTCGTAGACAACACCCCAAAGCTCGTTCGCTGAGAGCGCACGGAGTTGTCGATGGGCCAGGGCAAGCTTCATGTGACCCCCCCCCCCCCTCACATTTTCGATTACATTTAAGTCAGGCGACTGTGGTGGCCACTCCAGTACTGCCACGTCGCGACTTTCTGAATATGCAGTAACTTCTGTTGACTTGTGTATGGGGGAGTTGTCATACTGTAGGATGAAATCCTTTTCTGGGAATGGTCCCCCAACGAGGTATGGGAGCAGCACGTCGTCCAAGAGCCTGCCGTAAGCACCTGCCGTGAAGCGACCTTCAATTTTCACAAGGGGCCCAAGCCCTTCAGCTGTTATGGCGCCCCAAATGCTCACTGCGGAACGACCGCTGGCTGCCACTCGCTGCATGTATTCCGGCATATGCCTACAAAAAATCAACATGAGTTATTGGCGTTCGATTCATATACGAAGGAAATTATAGGCTTCGAGAAATATGTTCTGAGTGGTTCACTCTTTTAGCTGTTGCATGGACATGGACGGCACCGAACAAGTTTTCACTTGACGAGCCATCATACAAAATATCGCAAATGGCGCCGCTCTTATCTCAGTTCACTTTCTATCAAAGATTACAACTAATAACATACCCCTAGACTCTGGCAGAACATCTTTCCTACGTATGGCACAGTGCACGTAAATTTTTTTATTGATAGCTCTACTATTTTATTGGAGCAAATATCCTGTGGGATTCACATCTGCCTATTCCATTAGACTCGGCGCAAGTATCTTCTGGCAAAAGTTTGCCTAAACATGGCTTAAGTTAAATTTATACTGTTGTACTGGCAATACTCTCAGCTGATCATACCTGTCCGTTCATAGCGAACTATTCTATTATTATTATTATTATTATTATTATTATTTTATGAACACATTCACCGCAAGGGCGATATTTCCTGAATCTAAAAGGTATAGTGATAGTTAGAGAAAACCCAGTGACAGCGGGCAATCTGAAGTTTATCTTCTTTGAACTAATTTCAATATGGTTTTGGGCCGCCAATATTATACTGAAAATTCAAGTTAACACGTTCAGGAATACGGTAACTTAAGTGTTACTTACCGGCAGTTTTGGGGCCGCCAAACCCTCTGCCGCTGGTCCCACCTTGTGGTAAACGAAGATTCATCAGTGAAGACGACCTTCGCCCAGTGTTTCTCGGTCCATTGCAGATGCTATCTTGCGAAGTCGAGGCGTTTCTGCTTGTTTGCTGCACTTACGATCGGCTTCTGAACTGCCGTGCGAGATTTAAGGCCTGCCGCGTAAAGGCGTCGTTTCACAGTTGTGTTGGAAACATGCGCCAGCCCTTTACTTTTCTTGATCTCCTCAACACTTGCGGTAGGATTGTCCAGAGCTGCTGCAACTATAGCCATGTTCTCATCTTCGGTTGTTACTTGCGAACGTGCTTTGCGTGGAGCATCTTTAATCCTTCGTTCAGTCCGATATGCCTGGATGATTCGGTTAACCGTGGAGAGCGGCCGATTTTTCATTGTAGATATCTGCCTTTGCGAATGGCCTTGCAGGCTTCTCTTCCTCATCATCTTCTCTTCCTTGAGCCGACGCCGAAAGAAGTAGAAGATACAGAGTCCTCCCCCTAGTGAGGGAGCCGTGAGGCTGCTGAGCGGTGCCAATGGGAATGAATTGAGGTCGTATGCTTAAGAAAACGCACCCTATGATGGCGATGCACTCGTTCGAAGGTGTGTTGTAGTGTTAGCCTCTTCCAACTGACTGTCCAAATGAGCTGGTTTAAGATGGTCAATGTACACAGTGTCCTCACGCCCGTTGATCAGCACGGTAAAGTGCTTGGGTGCACGGCTTAGTACTCTGAATGGACCGTCGTATGGTGGACGTAGTGGAGGACAGACTGCGTCGCGGCGTATGAAGACGTGTGCGCAGTCACTGAGGTGCGGACTGACAAACGGGTTCTAACGAGCGGAGCGAACAGGTGGTGGAGCAATAGCGTCCATCGTTGCTCGAAGCCGACTTGTGTAGTTGGCGAGGTCAATTTGCACAGGCGATGACCTCGTTCTCAAGAACTCACCGGGAACGCGGAGTGTTGTGCCGAAAAGAAGTTCTGCCATAGAGCACTGCATGTCGCTCTTCAGTGCAGTCCGGAGACTGAGAAGGACAAGAGGAAGTCGTTCCGTCCACGGCACGCTCTTGTCGGAACACATTAGGGAGGCCTTGATCTGTCGGTGAAGGCGTTCTACCATTCCGTTGGGCGCCGGATGGTAGGCCATTGTCTAATGTGTTCGACACCAAGTGTTCTTGAGATGCTGCGGAAAAGTGTCGACTCAAACTGACGACCACGGTCGGTTGTTACAGTAGATGGCACGCCATATCGGCTGACCCAAAGCTCGACAATAGCGTGGGCGACTGTTTCAGCCGTAATGTTCGTAAGCGGAACAGCTTCTGGCCAACGAGTAAAACGGTCGATGCACGTCAATACGTACCGATGCCCTTGCACAGGAGGTAAAGGGCCAACGATATCTATGTGGATGTGACTGAAGCGCGCATCAGGAGATGCGAAACATTTTATTGGGCCAACTGTGTGTCGAGAAACTTTGGTCTGCTGGCATTTCAGGCAAGCGCGTGTCCATTTCCGAACATCAGCTTTTATACGGGGCCACACATATTTAGACGTTACTGGACGCTGCGTCGCTCGCGTTCTCGGGTGTGATAGTGTGTGTAGGGCGTCGAAAACGGCGCGGCGAAAAGCTGGTGGCACGTATGGACGACAGCGGTTATGCGAAGTATCACACACAACAGACACATCACTGCCAGGCATGAAGACGTCTTCTAGCACGAGTGAAGTAGCAGTGTCTTGGAGCTTGCGAAGCTCGTCATCATCGCGCTGGGCAGCGGCCAAGCGTGTGAAATCCACGTGGGGTCTGGCGACGGAGGTTTAGTCGACGTGCAGACGAGACAGTGCATCCGCCACGGTGTTGCCCTTGCCGTTGACATGACCAACATCGCTGGTAAATTCAGATATGTACGCCAGGTGGCGAAGCTCACGGGGAGTATACGAGGTGCTGTTTGAATTCAGGGCGTACGTTAGGGGTTTGTGATCGGTATGAAAAACTGACGACCTTAGAGGTAGTGGCGGAAGTGTTTGAGGGAAAGGTATATAGCCAGCAACCCGCGCCTAAAAGTCTTCTTAGCGAAAAAACAGAGAGGCTGCCACGTGCCTGCGAAAAATTGTTGGAGGACAGCACCAACAGCCACACCCGAAGCGTCGACCATAATGGAGGTGAGACTGTCGGGTACAGCATGAGCTAGGAGCGTTGCCTTGGCGAGTGCTGCTTTTATGTCTTCGAAAGCTTTGGTGGCGGCTTCTGTCCAAGGTAACGGAGCGCTTGGTCTCAAGTGACCACCCAACAATTCGTAAAGGGGCTGCAAGATGGTGGCGCAGCGTGGCACGAACCTTCCGTAATAATTTACGAGTCCTAAAAGTTCACGAAGTTTCCTCACTGTTGTCGGTCGTGGAACTCGGCAATGGCAGTGACACGACTGGGTAGCGGTCGGATACTGTGACTGTGAACGCGATGGCCAAGGAAATCTAACTCTGAGACGCCGAATTCGCTCTTCGTGGCGTTCGCAACGAGACCGTAATGCCGTAGTCTCGTGAAAACTTGGCGTAGGTGGCTCTCATGTTCGGATGTGCTGCGGCTGAAGACAAGAATATCATCTAAATAGACGAAGCAACAGGTGAGGCCGCGACTTTGTCAACAAACCGCTGAAATGTCTGAGCCGCGTTGCGGAGTCCGAACGGCATACGAAGATATTCGAACATGCCAAAAGGAGTGATGATAGCAGTCTTCGGTATTTCGGATGGCTCGATAGGGATCTGGTGATACGCTTTTACGAAGTCAATTTCACTGAAAATTTACAGCCGTGAAGTGCAGTAGTGAAGTCCTGTATATGCGGAATGGGGTATCTGTCGGGAATGGTTACTTTGTTTAAAGCACGATAATCACCACAAGGTCTCCAATCACAACTCTTTTTGGGCACCATGTGGAGTGCTGAGGACCACGGGCTGGATGATGGCCGCACAAAACCAAGTTCAAGCATATGCTCAAATTCTTGGCGAGCAACCTTGAGGCGATCTGGCACTAGGCGACGAGGTCGTGCGAAGACTGGTCGGCCTTTCGTGACTATGTCGTGGGTGACTTTATGTAGTACAGGTGTGGTAGAGGAGTGCCGCCGAAAAAGGTCTGGGAATTCCGCAAGAACTGCTGACCCGGAGTCAGCAGTTCTTGCGGAATTCCCGGAGTGCGTGCGGCGAATCTGTAGCGGTGGAACATTCGATGAAATGCCCTGGACGCTCAAGTGGGTTGCTGTGTCAATGAGACGATGTTCCTTGACGTCAAAGAGTAGCTTGAAATGCCACAAAATGTCTGCGCCAATGATGGGAACTCGGACGTCAGCTACAAGAAAACACCAGCGATATTTGCGCTTCAGTCCGATGTCCAAGGTGACCGATCGTTGACCATAAGTTTAATGGTGGAGCCATTGACGCCGATGAGTGAAGACGTGGAATGGTCACGTTGGCGACGGTCTGTCAACGTAGGCGGAATAACGCAAATTTCGGCGCCGGCGTCCACGAGCTAGCGAACCTTGGTCAAGCGATCGGTTACGTGGAAAAGACGGCAGGGCCTTGGGCCGAGAGCACTGGCCGTCCTCAGTGCATCGCTCGGAAGTTTCCCACGAAACTGCAAGGCGGGCGACACTGTCGAGCGCGGGTACTATAACGAGAGTGGTACCAACAGATCGAAGGCAAGCGAGGAGGTGAAGGAGAAGCTCGGTGTCTGCGCCCATTAAATCGTAGTTCGTGTAATGAACTAGGGTCCTGTCGACGATATTCAGCCAGCTCAGTCGTAAGCTTGTCGCGCGAGGTTTGCATTCGATTCAATGACGCGTTCAAGGCGGTCATCGAAACATCGTGTGGCAGCGGCAACAGCATGAACACGGTCGACTGCAGCGATGCCTGGAACGCCAACTTCCATAATTTTAACGCGATAGCGTTAGAGAGCTCATTTCGCAGAAATACCGCCGTCGGTGTCGGTGCGTGAGCGAAAAATCGGCGTGAGCAAAAAATCGTCCGTGAGCGAAAAATCGAGAAAGATGCAAATAAAATAAACAGTACAAATCTTCGGTCCCACTGAGGATAGAACCCGGGCCGTTTGCGTGGCAAGCAGGTGTCCTATCACAAAGCCACGATGCTACTTGGAACTGCCTCGGAAAAAAACACCACATAAATGTCAGGTAGTGGAAGGAGTCTCCTTAAGGCATTTTGTTAGGCAGGTGTCACGACGAAAATGAGCCCATTCGGCGATTTGTAGGCTCATTCGGCGATTTGTAGGAGGAATAAACTTTATTGAGCATATCAAGCAAACAGCAAACATTAGATAATGTGCTGCCATCTGTGACACATTGTGAAAAACATGTCTCGACTACCATGGCCTCTGAGACGGCGAGCGCGCCCGCCATCTCGGAGGCCATGCGACAACAGCAGAGCCTATAGGGTTCCGCCGTTCTAAGACAGGGAACATATTGCCACGTGCATTTATCTGTGCTAGCGTAGGTGTTCCAGTGACAGTTTCTTTCGGCTGCATGGTTTGCACCGACGCGTCGCTGTAGCGCTGGAGCCGCGTTTGTTAAAACTGTGGCTCGTGTTCTGTTTCACCATGCGTCTCGTGCTCGAAAGCGTTCCTTGTCGCGAATATAAGTGCCGGACCGGTGAGAGCGCGCGGCCATTCTTGCCGCCGACGATCGACTGCGCATGCTGTTTTCGCCGTCGCCGTTGTCCGCCGCGGTGGTTAAGGTATCGGATGCCACCCAAGAAAACGCGGGTTCGATCCTGGCCGCGGTGGTCGCATTTTCGATGGAGGCAAAAATGCCAGAGGCTCGTGTGCTGTGCGTTGTCAGTGCACGTTAAAGAACCCCAGGTCGTCTAAATTTCCGGAGACCTCCACTACGGCGTTAATATTGTATCTCTTTCACTCACTTTCCCCTTCCCCCACGGACGCTTAGCCGTGCTCCCTACATGGGCTGCAGAACTTAGCGTCTTTCCCTTAACTAATCCACAATCACCATCATCATCATCCGCCGTAGTCTAGCCAGAGCTTGCTTTTGGGCACAGGTTCGTCCGAATAAAATTTCATTCTTTTCATAGTCCCTTCGTCTGGTGTGTTCATGAAAGACCGTTACGTGAACGTGACAATATCATATCAAGCAAACAGCAAACATTAGATAATGTGCTGCTTGCCGTTTCACCGACCATAAGGCGATGATTGTTGCGGTTGGCCGGAAGAGGTCTCCAGAAGAACAAGTCGAACAGCTGTCAGATAGTTAACGCAAGAAGGACGACAGAATGTGACCATTTACGAATGAAAGTGCTATTAAATAGATCGGAAACCTCTACCATTACCATAGATATGTCGCGCGCGCGCGCGTCTGTGTCTGTGCGAGCGTGTGTGTGTAACAACACACACTAATAAGTATGCACTGAGTGGTTGAAGTGCACACTAGGGACTAGATTTCGCTATCGCGTTCAACTCTTAAAGGCGAAGCTTAAGGGTCCCCCAATTTTTGTCTGCCTCCTCGGCTAAAGCTTCAAGCAAGTCAGTGGACGATACACTTAGAATCATGCGTAACTGGTGAGACAGTCGCTGAAGAAACAGCTCTCTGAAAATGGCAGAGTCCGCAGACGCTGAGTCGTTGCCAAGAAGGCGCAGCATTCGACGAAGCAACTGAGTTGGTTTTTCATCGCTAAGTTCGTCGTTGGTGAGCAGAAGTTGCATCCGACGTTGGGCAGATTCCGTTGTGCGGCCAGGAAGCACTGTCTTCAAGGCGTCATACGGATTTTCGGCAGGCGGCGTGAGAAGG